>NW_026844811.1:20165101-20205386 GCF_025583915.1 Anolis sagrei ordinatus | reverse complement strand
GAGAAGGGCGAGGTAAAAGAACCCCAAATAAATAATAAATAAATTGTATTTTAATCAGCTGCACTACAGTACAATTTCATTTTAAATTTGTTAACAACCAAGATGCCTTTAACCTTTTCACATATACTGTTCTGAATAGAGGTGCCATGTCATAATTAAAGGAAAGGATAACTACAGATATGAGCCTCATGCACACTGCCATGACCACAACATCACCAGCTGTTACTGCTGCCTGTAACCATATAAATAAGGAAGACCAAAATAAGGTTCTCTAAATATTTCACAAATCCATACAAAAATGGGACTATTTCTTAGGGATTTAAATATTTATTTTGTTTAATAATAATAATAATAATAATAATAATAATAATAATAATAATAAATTTGTATTTGTCCCTATCTCCCCGAGGGGACTCAGGGCAGATTTCAACATAATAATGGCAAACATTCAATGCCAACATAAAAAACACAATACTAAGATAAAATTCCAGAAAAACCCAACATATGAAAGTAACATTAAAACTTAACATCAAATTAAAGCCTAACATCAGTAAATTAAACCTAATATATCAATAAATTAAACTACACATAGTCAGACAAAATTCTAAGATAATAAAAATCTAAACAAAACACCCACATTAGTGCTTTCATATAAAAGAGTGAAAATTTTCAAAAACATTGAAAGTCTTCCAAAACAAACTTCGCTAGTTCAGGTAGAAGCCCTCCCAAAATTCTGATAATCCAAAATTGTTATTATTTTATAAAATTGTGTTAGTGGTCAATCCCCCCCCCTTTTAAAAAAAACCCCAAACATGGTGGTTTTATCCCAACAACAAACAAGTAGCTTAATTTTAAAAAAAAGCAACAACAAGAAATTCTATTGAAAACAAAGCTGGAAGCAACTGGACCATTTCATTGTCACACTATGTCACCAAGATGCACTCCATGGCCACAACTTTGTCAATACACTTCTAATAAACCTGTGTATTCATTATATACAGAATAAATTATGAGCTTTTAAGAATGTATTATGCAGACACAAAAAGAAAAAAAATCATCATATGAAACATCAGGACCAGCACTCATTAACCAAAGAAAGGCCTGAAGACCTGGCTCTTCGAAAAGGCCTTCAATTAGGTGCTATGTATTGGAATGACCACCGGAATGGACTATGACCACGAGTTTGATTATGACCCAAACAAGACGAAGCGGATTTTTAGTTTAATTAGTTGTGTGTTAGTTGATGTGCGTCATGATCTTAATTCACTGTAACTGTTGTCTTTATGTTCTATGTTCTGTACACCGCCACGAGTCGCCTTCGGGCTGAGAGTGGCGGTTAACAAATGCAAATAATAATAATAATAATAATAATAATATTCTAGGCAGGACAGATCAAAATCTGTTGTGAAAAAACGTGGCATTTATGTTAGTTTTCATGTTCCATTCTTGTGTGTCTCATGAAATTGAATTCAAATTAAGTCCAAACTGTCGATGGAAGAATAGCTTTAAGGAAAGATTTGAGGGGCAGAACTGTTAGCCAGTAATTACAGAGTCCTATACTGTGAATTCTGGCAGTAATTATTCTAACATAATTCTTAACAGAGTCTATTAAAGAAGAGATGCCAAATTAACACTATGTTATTGCACAACAGAATTATGACTGCAGATATAATTTACCATCTTAAACTATGTAAGAGAATTGATTGCTGAAAACAACAGAGAACGTTTAATTAAAAATTGGAAACATCTGTACTGGGTTTAGCGAAACATACGTTGATTTCAACATCCAAGTGAATAAAGAAAATATGGTATGCAAGTAAAGCTACCTTGCAGACATTCCTGGAATCTTTAATGGCACTGCTTTTTAAAAACCATCTTACAAAAATATTTATTATTATTTGTTATTAACTTTATTTGTACCCCGCTAACATCTCCCGAAGGACTCGATGCGGCTTACACAGGCCAAGGCCTCAATAAAACAACAGCATAACAAATACATAATAAAACTCATAAAGCAAACCAAAAACATTAAAGCAACAATAGAAACAATAAAACAATACACCGTAACACATTTAAAACTAGGGCTGGGCCAAATGTAATGGGTACAGTTAAAAGTGCTGGACATGACAGGTGAAATGTAAGGATTCTAGGGTAGGTGCAATGTGCAGACAGTCTTAAATCTCTAATAAAGTGCGACTGAGGAGAATAATTGTAGGGTTTTTCCCTTGACTGTATAGCTAACAGGTTCACACAGGGAAGTTCAGCCATTCTGCTTTTCTTGTGCTCCGTGGCATGGGAAAAATGGGATAGTGACCTGTGTCATTGCTTCATCACCATATGTCTGGACAAAGAGCTCCTGTCCATTGCCTTTGGTAATGTCATTAAAGGCACCCATATGGTTTAGAGAGAGAAAGGAGGGAAGAATTCTCCTTCCCCTATGAGTCATGCCGCTACGTTTGATGATATGGGAGCTGTATGCACACTGCTACACTGACAAAACAATGTCACAAGTGTCGCACATCAAGGTGGGAAAGTCACCTTTAAACCAATCTCACACTCTAGAACTCAGTTTATAAGCAAAGCAGTTTATTAAGGAATAACTGTAGCTTCAGTAAAAGTAGTTATAAGATCAAAGTCAATACAAAATATTATCATTTTAAAAAGGCACCTGAAGAAACTTGAAGAAACATAGTCAACTTCCAGCAGAAGTTAGCTATAGCATCATCATGGAGAACTTAGATATTCCTAGAGAGAAAATATTAATCAAATTTTCTTTTACACACAAGTTGAACCTGCAAAGGTGGAGGGCCATCTGTACTAGAAATTATCACAGGTTTTATGGTAGATATATTTAAAGAATGAATTATCCAAGCAATCAGTGATCTGAATTAGTTAATCAGTAACTGTATCTCGTTTTTTGATTTTTTTAAAAAATATTTTTATTAAGCTTTAAATATACGTATAAAAGTCGGGGGTGTGGGGGGGAAAAAGGGGAGGATGTGATGGGAAGGGGGGAGAGGCAAGGTATTCCAGCTACATGTGGAAAGGGGAAGGGGGACTTGGGGTACATTTTTGATTTTTAAAATAAGATAACCCTAAAAAAACAGAACCAAAAAAACATTCCAACTTATTATTATTAATAATAATACCCTGATTTATCTCCCCAAAGGGGACTCAAAGCAGACTCAACAGTAAAATTACAGGGTCATTCAAATCTGGTTCTCCTTGATAAGCTATTATCCATGGGTTTTTTGTTATTTAAAAAAATGGAACATGGTAGCACTAAAATCCACATCAGCTCTACTTTAATCCTCGTATCTGTCAATGGTAACTCAAAAGCAGTTATTTCAAATTGTTGCCTATGTGTAAGCCGCCTTGAGTCTCCTCTGGGGTGGAGCAAGGTGGGTAAAAATGTCGTAAATAAAATAAAATAAAATATTTCTTCTTTGCAGCTGAGAAAAGAGCTAATAGAGCTCATTCCAACAGCATGGTTAAGGAGCAGTTCCATGATGATGCAAGCTTCCTAGAATTGTTGTCATTCAGCATAATATCATTAAGCATTATACTTTAAGACCTGGTGCTTTAATTTGCTAGTTTCCTCATTGCTAATTCTCTTTTCCTGCTTCATTGATTCTTTTAAATTGCAAGTCTGTTTTTAATCTGTAAGCAGTACTTCATAAATTTTAGATGTTTTATATATGAATATAAGTAAAAGTAGTATGATAGATCTCAATAGACAGAAGAGTAATTACAATGAGCATGTCATACTCTTGACATATCATTACATAATTGGACTTACTGGAGAAGACAATAATGGTCAGTAAACGGGAAAGTAGTAGGAAAAGAGAAAAACTGCATTAACCATGGATTGGTTCAATCAAGGAAATCACAGTTCTAAGTTTGCAAAACCTAAAAAGGACAATAGGTAACCAAGACATTTGGAGATCTCTCATTCATAGGGTCACCAACAAATTGAGATCAACCTTACAGTAAATAACAACACAGTAAAGTAGTAGCAGCAGCAGAAATAAACATAATTAATAGGTATTGTAATTATACCACAGTGTCTGGAAAATGGAAAAAAGCATTGATACAGGCTACTGATAGGATCATACAGTTAGCCCACCCCCCACCCCCCCACCCCCAATAGTAAAGAAAGTTACCACTGATAAAGAGAAAGGAATTCTATTCTGCCAATCTTTTTATGGCACAGAATAATCTGACATCATAATGGCTATATCAGCCATAATAAAAAATGAATTCCCCTGACAGATATTACTCCTAAGTGCAGCCTGTAAATAAATGATTCATGCAAGTTCAATTACAAGAGTATGATGTGTATAAATGTGAAAAAATGTGATATGGAGACATAGAGGAAATAGAACAAAAGTAGAACTAAAATGCCCTCCAGCAAAATTCTGACCACATTTTAACTCTTTTTATAATACATAACACACTTCATCCATGTTAACAACCTGTTAACCAACATTAGTATTTTTTCCTAGATATATTAGCTTTGTCATATCAAATGACAAATTCAACTACAGTATGGCTCTCAATTAACTAAGTACAAAATACCCTATTTAGCTGGCAGTGAAAAGAAAGCTGCAAATTTTGCTTTTTAACTTCTGCAAAAAAATCCCTTATTTTTCCTTCTCACTTGTAAAGAATTTTGCAAATTATGGCTTAAACTGACTCAAATAACATTCTTATCCACTCTTAATTAATGAAAAACAATTTCAATGAAACCAAGTCACTTCTGGTGTGAGAGAATCAGCCGTCTACAAAGACATTGCCCAGGAAATGCTCAGATGTGTTGTAATTCTGCAATCCTGTGGGGAGGCTTCTCTCATGTCCATTCTCTGTTTGGGTATCAGCCAGCACACCAACACATTAAATTAAGAAATAGTTTTCTAAGATCTACAGAGACACTCGCAGGAACACCTGAACAAACAAGAGTCCAAAAGCAGCAGGCCGCATTATCACAGGATGTCTATACCCAGGCATGTAGCCGGGGGGGGGGGGGGGATAAATAATCTTTATGTATCCCCTGCCACCATCTCCCCAGAGTGGACTCGGGCCAATGTGATGAAGTCCTATGAAATACCAGACCGGTTGGAGATGGCGTTTATGGCACCTGCGTGTCTCTTGCCACCATGAGAGCTGAGCGCAACCCTTTCCTTACCTTGACACATACATGTGGGCTTGAGGACATAGTCAGGAGAGAATGCCTCTAGAACATGGCCATACAGCCCGAAAAAACCTACAACAACACATTCACACCTAGCTCCAGCAGACAAGAGTCCTTTGTCCCACCTTGGTCATTCCACAGATATATAAACCCATTTTCCTACTTCCAACAGACCTCACTAACTCTGAGGATGCTTGCCATAGATGCAGGCAAAACGTCAGGAGAAAATGCCTCTAGACCATGGCCATATAGCCCGAAAAAACCTACAACAACCCAGTGATTCCGGCCATGAAAGCCTTCGACGGTATAATAATCTTTATTTATCCCCCGCCACCATCTCCCCAGAGTGGACTCGGGCCAATGTGATGAAGTCCTATGAAATACCAGACCGGTTGGAGATGGCGTTTATGGCACCTGTGTGTCTCTTGGCGCCACGAGCGCTGAGCGCAACCCTTTCCTTACCTTGACACATACATGTGGGCTTGAGGACATATCCACAATTCCCATTGGCGTTGAACTTGGCGCGGTTGAGCTGAAGCATTCTCCCCTCTGACTGGTAGTTGAGTGCCACTGAAACGTTAATGGTGGGAGGAAGAGGGAGGGAAACAGCAGGTAAATGGCAGTCGGCATTGCTCACGCATCGCTGTCAGCTCCACATGAAAGGCAGGCACTTCGGAGAGCGCAAATGATGAAGAGAATACTCGACATCAAATGCCACAAAGCACAGAGAAATCAGAGAGAGAGGGAGAGAGAGATTTTTTCTAATTCTTCTGTGGAACATCTCTGTGGAAACCTATAACATCTTGCTACCTTTCTCACTTGAAGGAACAGAACTGAATCATCCCACGGCAAAGTGTCACAGCAAGCAGATGGAGAGAGACTCCACTCCCACTCCCCCTTCCTCGGAGAAAACAGTGGGCTCAAGCTTGCAAAAACGCTTTGCAAAATCAGAACGAGTGTCTGGAATCTTCTGACTGGGAACAAAGACCCAAAACAGGATGAAGTCCCTCATAAAGCCGAGGATTTGGCACTCTTGCCCCAACGCCCCTGTTTTCTGTTCTTCCGGGTGATGGAAACTACAACCAATGGGTGGACATGGGACAGAAGGCTATTTCAAATAGTTGGGAGACACTATATCTTAGGGCTGGGCGGTTTCGTTTCATAATTTCGTAATTCGTTAAAAATTTGTTATTTTTTTTGATAACGAAGCGATTTTGAACCATTCAGGAGCAACTAAAAAACGAAACGAATTTTTCAATTCGTTTCGTAATTGCTTCGTATTCGTTTCGAAATCATTTTGAAATCGTTTCGTTATTATTTCCGCACGTCTGGGGCAAGTTTTATAGCTGTTGTTTGTTTAATCAGTGAAAAAAAATATATAATTATCACACCAACAGTCAACAACAGAGGGAAAGGGAAGCTTCAAAAGTTCCCCCTCTCCCATATGGAGGTTTTTTAGCGTATTGCGCGGTCGCGTCCGCCATTAACGAATCGATTCGTATTCGTTTCAAAATCGTTTCGTAATTGTTTCGTAATTTACAAAATTTCGTAAATATCGAACTTTTTTAAAGAAAAATTTCGGAATTCTTTTAAATATCGAAACGCAAAAAAACCCAAAAAACGAATCGAGTTTAGAAACAATTTTTTCCGTGGTTGCCCAGCCCTACTATATCTCAATGGTACGAACTGTGTGATAGAAATAGCAACCTCCCAAGCCTCCAACTAACTGTAGTACACCTACACAATCAAAAAGCATTCTGAACTCCACCAACAATGGAATTGAACCAAAGTTGACACACAGAACTCCCAAAACCAACAGAAAATACTGGAAGGTTTGGTGGGCATTGACCTTGAGTTTTGGAGTTGTAGTTCGCCTACATCCAGAGATCACTGTGGATTCAAACAATGATGGGTCTGATGGACCAAACTGGGCATGTATCCTCAATATGCCCAAATGTGAACACAGGTGGAGTTTGGGGAAAATAGACCTTGACATTTGGGAGTTGTAGTTGCTGGGATTTATAGTTCACCTACAATCAAAGAGCATTCTGAACTCCACCAACAATGGAATTGAACCAAAGTTGACACACAGAACTCCCACGACCAACAGAAAATACTGGAAGGGTTTGGTGCGCATTGGCCTCGATTTTTGGAGTTGTAGTTCGCCTCCCTCCAGAGAGCACTGTGGATTCAAACAATGATGGGTCTGATGGACCAAACTGGGCATGTATCCTCAATATGCCCAAATGTGAACACAGGTGGAGTTTGGGGAAAATAGACCTTGACATTTGGGAGTTGTAGTTGCTGGGATTTATAGTTCACCTACAATCAAAGAGCATTCTGAACTCCACCAACAATGAAATTGAACCAAAGTTGACACACAGAACTCCCATGACCAACAGAAAATAATGTGTTTACTGGTGGTCTGTGGTGACCCCTATGACACCCCCCTCGTGACCCACCCGGTGGTCCCGACCCCCAGGTTGGGAATCACTGCATTACAGGCTTCTGGAGTACCAAAGATAAATAAGGAAATGGAGGAAACAAATTCTGCGCATAAGTCTACTTCTTACCCAGCTGGCAGCCCGCATTCCAGAAGGGCTGAGGATTGTAGTTGCTGGAGTCCACACGGTAGGAAGAAGGATAGATCCGGGACAGCTGGTTGTGGTTGAAGCGCAGGTATTGAGCTGGTTTTTGTTGGAGAATCTGGTGGGCTTTCGTTTCACTGAAGGAGGAAACTTGCCAACTGGAAGAGACTGAGAAGGAATGGAGATGGGTTGTTTTTCAATATATATTCCAATATTTCCCTATCCCTTCTCTGCATGTTGCTAACAATTTATCCCAGCTTTCTTCTTCAGAGGTCCTTCTCCACATGTTCCCCTTTGTTTGCAATATGTACTACTCCATCTATTCTTACCCTCTCTTATTTGTTAGTTGCAAGATTTAAACTGTTGTATCATGCTTAATCCTGCCTTTTTACCCTGTTTATGTATAGTTGGATTGATTGGTTATATATAGCTGGTTTTATTGTTATTTGGTTTTATTGTTTTCCTGCTATTTTCAATGCTCTGGCAACCCACCCCCGCTTTGGCTTCTTCGTGGCCACAAACTCATATCTTTTGTTAATGATTTGAAAGTGTTATTTGCTGTTTCACTGGATGGTCTTTAAATTGAAAGTAGTTGTTTTACTCCAGGAGTGGAGAAAAGCAAGCGGAGGAAATTCACCCTTCTCGGGGTTAAAACTGGCTGCTCTGGCTTGAGCCAAAAGTGGGGGGAAAGCAAACGGGAGGAAATTCACCCTTCTCTGGTTTATAACTCACTTCTCTGGCTTGAGCCAGAGGCAGGAAAAGCAAACGGGAGGAAATTCACTCTTCTCTGGTTTGTAACTCACTTCTCTGGCTTGAGCCAGAAGCACGAAAAGCAAATTGGAGGAAATTTAATTCACCCTTCTCTGGTTTATAACTCACTTCTTTGGCTTGAGCCAGAAGCACGAAAAGCAAATGGGAGGAAAGTCACCCTTCTCTGGTTTATAACTCACTTCTCTGGCTTGAGCCAGAAGCAGGAAAAGCAAACGGGAGGAAATTCACCCTTCTCTGGTTTATAACTCACTTCTCTGGCTTGAGCAGGAAGGCAGGAAAAGCAAATGGGAGGAAAGTCACCCTTCTCTGGTTTATAACTCACTTCTCTGGCTTGAGCCAGAGGCAGGAAAAGCAAATTGGAGGAAATTTAATTCACCCTTCTCTGGTTTATAACTCACTTCTCTGGCTTGAGCCAGAAGCACGAAAAGCAAACTGGAGGAAATTCACCCTTCTCTGGTTTATAACTCACTTCTCTGGCTTGAGCCAGAAGCAGGAAAAGCAAATGGGAGGAAATTCACCCTTCTCTGGTTTATAACTCACTTCTCTGGCTTGAGCCAGAAGCAGGAAAAGCAAATGGGAGGAAATTCACCCTTCTCTGGTTTATAACTCACTTCTCTGGCTTGAGCCAGAAGCACGAAAAGCAAATTGGAGGAAATTTAATTCACCCTTCTCTGGTTTATAACTCACTTCTCTGGCTTGAGCCAGAAGCACGAAAAGCAAATTGGAGGAAATTCACCCTTCTCTGGTTTATAACTCACTTCTCTGGCTTGAACCAGAAGCACGAAAAGCAAATGGGAGGAAAGTCACCCTTCTCTGGTTTATAACTCACTTCTCTGGCTTGAGCCAGAAGCATGAAAAGCAAATTGGAGGAAATTTAATTCACCCTTCTCTGGTTTATAACTCACTTCTCTGGCTTGAGCCAGAAGCAGAAAAGCAAATGGGAGGAAAGTCACCCTTCTCTGGTTTATAACTCACTTCTCTGGCTTGAGCCAGAAGCAGGAAAAGCAAATGGGAGGAAATTTAATTCACCCTTCTCTGGTTTATAACTCACTTCTCTGGCTTGAGCCAGAAGCACGAAAAGCAAATTGGAGGAAATTTAATTCACCCTTCTCTGGTTTATAACTCACTTCTCTGGCTTGAGCCAAAGGCAGGGAAAGCAAATGGGAGGAAATTCACCCTTCTCTGGTTTATAGCTCACTTCTCTGGCTTGAGCCAGGAACACAAAAAGCAAATGGGAGGAAATTTAATTCACCCTTCTCTGGTTTATAACTGGCTTCTCTGGCTTGAGCCGAGGCCAGGGACAAGAAGCGGGGGAAAAGCTGAATCATTTCCAACGCACTTCCTGAGTCGGAAAAAAAATGTCAAAACTAGCTTCAGAAGGGAAAGGGAACTTCCGGCTTCCTTAAAAAAATTCAAAGTTGCTTCAAAAAGGTAGTCTTTCCAACTTTATTCCAAATAACGAAGATTCCAACTGGACCTAACCATGCACTGTCTCAGACAGGTAACAATAGGAGACTCCATATTATCCAACATTTTCGTTTATCTGACATTCTGCCGACCAGATAAGTCTACTGTATCTTTCAAAGCCTGTATTTAACGGAACAGGAGCCAAATTAAATTGAAATGCCATTTGTAATAACCCCTGTAGTGTTCCATGCTGCATGTAGTGAGAAGTGGGCTAAAGTTCCCAAACTTTATGTTACAGTTACCTCAAAATCTCTTGACCACAGCTACAACCCTAAATGTGTTCAACTGGGAACCATATACTCAGCAGGACTCGTTTCCAAGTAAACATGAACATAATTAAGCTACAGACCAGCGAAATTTTATAAAAAACAAGGTAACCTACTTTCGGATTCCACATCAAAGCTCCCGACAGATTTGGTATATTTCACCAGGTCTGACAATGCCCTTGACAATTTCATGGTCTTCTTCTGTCGGTTGGTTCTGGGAAGACAAAATGAAGAGTTGTGTTCCCCAATTATATCAGTAAATCCATCCGATTTTCATTTTCCTCGAAAAGAGTTCTGAAAGGAGACAACCCAAGTAGTGCTCTTCTCAGAGGAAGACAAGTAGATAAGAAAAAGCATCCATGGAAAATATAGGTTGCTTACCTATAAACATGGTTTCCCGAGTAGTCACCTGTGAATTTGCACATATGGTACATGACAGTTGGGTCCTACAGATAGTGAAGGATGGTTATTTAATTGAATTTGACAGTTTACCACCAGTGGGCCACTTAAGAGTCACATCTCCATCTCCTCCACTTGTAGAAGAGATAAAGATCCTACTCTCCAAAGGAGCAATATGTCCAATTCCACTATCTGCATATGGACAGTGTTTTTTCTCTAAATACCTTTTAGTATCCAAAAAGGGAGGTGGACAACGCCCGATACTGGATTTATGGGGGGTAAATAGATTTATAAGTACTAAGAAGTTTCGTATGGTGTCTCTTAAGACAATACTCCCCTTACTAAATAAAAAAGTTTGGTTTGCAACGGTGGATTTGAAGGACGCTTATTTTCACATCTCAATTAATGTGCAGCACCGTAGATTCCTAGCCTTTATGGTTGGGAACCAGGCCTATTGATTCAATGTTTTGCCATTTGGTTTAGCAACGGCTTCGAGAATTTTTACAAAATGCATGTCCACTGTGGCGGCTTACCTCCGCACAGCTGGAATAACGGTTTATCCATACATAGAGGATCGACTGACAAGTTGCAAATTCAAGAGAATTGTTGATTTCACACATCAGCAAAACATTGTTTCTTCTCCAGTCCCTAGGTCTTATAGTGAATTGGGAGAAGTCCAATCTCATTCCATCAAGGAGAATACAGTTCATTGGAGCACTTTTGGACTCGGAGGCACAGAAGGCATACTTACCCAACAACCGTTTCCAAAAGCTGGAAACCTGGGTTACATCCACACAGGAGAATGAATGCAGTTTGATCCCACCTGGATGGCCATATCTCAGTGCTGTGGACTTGAGGGATGTGTAGTTTGCTGAGGTAGCAGCACTCTTTGGCCGAGAAGGCAAAGGAGTTTGTAAAACTACAGATCTGTGGATTCCAGAGCATAGAGCCATGGCAAATCAAGTGGGGTCAAGCTGAATTAATTCCACTGTCTAGATGCACCCCTGCATGTTACCTCTGGGAAATCAAACGTAAAGTTCAATAACAAATGTAAAGTTCAACAATGGCCTGCCTTGGGGGAGCATGCTTACTCCATCCATATTTAGTATTTACACAAATGATCAGCCACTTCCAGAAGGGACAGAGAGTTTCCCTTATGCTGACGATCATGCCATCAACGCTCAAGCAGGGAGTTTTGAAATGGTAGAACAGAAGCTCTCTGAAGCTTTGGGTGCTCTTACTGCCTGTTACAGGGAAACCAGGTTGCTCCATCAATGTTTAACAGCTACACAAATGACCAGCCACTGCCAGAAGGGACAGAGAGTTTCATCTATGCTGATGATTGTGCCATCATCACCCAAGCAGGGAGCTTTGAAATGGTTGAACAGAAGCTCTCTGAAGCTTTAGGTGCTCTTACTGCTGATTTGTAATCCATCTAAAATGCAGACGTGTGCATTTCACATTAAGAACAGACAAGCATCTCGAGCTCGGAAGATCACTTGGGAAGGAATCCCACTGGAAAATTGCAGCACACCCAAACACCTGGGAATCACTGTGGACCATGCTCTGACTTACAAGAAGCACTGCTTGAGTATCAACAAAGAATGGGTGCTAGAAATAACATTGTACGAAAGCTCACTGGCACAACTTGGGGATCACAACCACACACAGTGAAGATATCTGCCCTTGCGCTTTGCTACTCTGCTGCTGAATATGCATGCCCAGTGTTAAAACAGTGTATGTGGCTCTTAATGAGACATGCTGCATTATCACAGGATGTCTACACTCTACACCACTGGAGAAATTACACTGTTTGGCTGGTATTGCACCACCTGACATCCGTCGGGAAGTAGCAGCCAATAACAGTGACATCTTTGACCCATCCTCTGTTCGGATATCAGCAAGCAAGCCAATGCCTTAAATCAAGAAATAGCTTCCTAAGCTCTACAGAGATACACGCAAAAACACCTCAGCAAGCGAGAGTCCAAAAGTGGCAGGTTAAAACCCAGAACCAGTACTAAGCTCAATACCTTCTGCAGATGTTACAAAGCCATATTTTTGTCTTATGTTCCCACTGAAACACATTTCCTTAGTTTTATTGATTCTGCCCTGCTGAGGCACTATGCTAGTTGGCCAAATGTGATTGCATTTGGCATGCTCCTTGAGGAAACACGGCAAAACTGGACAGCAGGTGAGCTCACGGCTTTGACATGTGCTACACAATTGGCTGGGTGACTTGTAGGACGGGGCATAAAGGGACCGCGGTCGCTCAGCAGATTAAACGGCTAGCTGCAGAAAAACTTGCTGACTGGAAGGTTGGCAGTTTGAAGCCGTGGGTCAGAGTGAGCTCTCACTGTCAGCTCTAGCTTCTGCCTACCTAGCAGATCGATAACATGTAATGTGAGTAGATCAATAGGAAGGTAAAAGGCGTCCTGCAGTCGTGCCAGCAAAACATGACCAGGAGGGTCTACAAACAACAGGCTTCTCGGCATGGAAAATGGAACAAGAGCACCTCCCCATGGACGTGGTTGAGCACTGCCTCCAGACACTGAAGATGGAAGGGAAAGCTTTGCCTTTGTTTGTGTACTGTATGTCATTGTTCACTGTATAAAAAGGCATTGATTGTTTGCCTATAATGTGTATACTACATATAATCCGCTCCGAGTCCCCTTGGGGAGATAGAGCGAAATAACAACAACAACAACAACAACAACAACAACAACACTATTTATACTCCACCCTATCTCCCCAAGAGGACTCAGGGAGGTCACAGTATACACACACGGCAAACGTTCAATGCTATTTTGGACAGACAGGACAGAGACAGAAAGAACAGAAAGGATGTATGCTGTGTCAACATCCAGCTTTTTGGCACCTTGGAGGTTGTGCTCAAGTGCAGCCACAGGGGGGTGCTGTCGCTTGATCTTCTACAAAGAAGAGACCTCAGGACTTCCTCCTTCCTTTGGGTTGCCGGTCTTTTACTGATTTTTTAATTTTATGGTGTCATAAAATACCTCCCCCCCCCCACTTTTTTTTAGCGTTATCTAATTTCTCTACTAACATCTCTAAGCTGTTTTCGAACTGCTTAGGTAAACAGTCAGCTGGGCTGACAGTCAGGAGCTCGCACCAACCCAGGGCTTTGAACTGGCATTGCTGGTGATTTAAATAATGAAGTGTATTATTATTGTATTTTCGAAGGCTTCCATGGCCGGAATCACTGGGTTGTTGTAGGTTTTTCGGCTATATGGCCATGTTCTAGAGGCATTTCTCCTGACGTTTCGCCTGCATCTATGGCAAGCATCCTCAGAGGTAGTGAGGTCTGTTGGAACTAGAAAATGGGTTTATATATCTGTGGAATGACCAGGGTGGGACAAAGAACTCTTGTCTGCTGGAGCTAGGTGTGAATGTTTCAACTGACCACCTTGATTAGCATTTGATGACCTGGCAGTGCCTGGGACAATCTTTTGATGAGAGGTGATTAGATGTTCTTGTTTGTTTCCTCTGTGTTGTTGTACTGTTGTAATTTTAGAGTTTTTTTTTAATACTGGTAGCCAGATTTTGTTCATTTTCATATATATTATTATTATTATTATTATTATTATTATTATTATTATTATTTAATATTCATAGGATCTTGGCCACCATCTTCCTGCCATCCCAGCACCTCGTTCTCTTTTCATTTGGTACATCTCGTTAGTTTTTTTTAAAGCTTTTAGATTGAGTCACTCGCCCATGTTCACGTTCGCACACGTATCAAAGCAAAGAAGAACATTATCCAGAGCGCATTGCCACTTACTTGCTATAATGCACCGAGCCTCTGGCTACGTTCCCTTGACAGTCGGAATCATCCTCACCGTCTTCCGGACTGGAAGCCCTTTTGAGCTTGCTTCCTTTTTTCTGTGAAAACGAAGGGGAGACAAGCAGGATGACAACAAGCTGCACTTGTTCGTACCGTAATGTTAAACTGGATTCCGAACAGGAATGTACCAGGACATGTGCAGTTGGAGGGAGGTCCATTATCCTGGCCAATGTACACTTTTAATGCCTCAAATGTTAGTCTCGTTTTGGGGGTATATTTGAAATGCTGATTCCAAAAGTACCACTAGTTCCCCCCTATCTGCTCTAGTTTTTGAGATCCAGAACATGTGGCATCTACCAGTTGTCATCTTCTCGCCCACAGACAACCATGATAAGGGTATCTAAGAAACTAGAGCCAAATTTGTTTATTTGTTTGTTTTGTATCAAAATTAGTATAAAACTGATAAAAATAGAAGGAGCGCAGGCGGCTAAATATATTTTGACCAAAAACAGGCAACAGCTTGGCTGGAGTTGAGCACCACCTCCAGAAACCGGAGATGAAAAAGGGAAACCTTTGCCTCTGTTTGTGGATTGTATGTCATTGCTCACTGTATTATTTATTTCGTATCAAAAGCATTGCGTAAATCAATAGAAAACCGATAAAAATAGCAGAAGTGCAGGCGGCTAAATATCTTTTGACCAAAACCGGGCAACAGCAACGGCATTGTCTGTAGCCCACAACAATTCTTCCTCTGTACATGAGGCAGGGCGTAGTGGACAAGCATACAGATGCGGAGTTGTCTGTTCTGCTCCACAGTCACACAAGGTGTGGATTCTTTTAGGTAGTGCCATTTTGCCAGGTTGTCTTTTGATCTGCCCACTCCACTTCTGAGTCTGTTCAGGGACTTCCAAGTTGCCCATTCTTGGTTTGCCCCTGGAAGGAAGACCCTCGTGGGGGGGGCATCCAGTTGGGGTTTCCTGGTTTAGCTGCCCAGAGGGAGGGAGACCCTTGCTGTTGCTGGGGGAACGCCAAGAGGAGTGGTAGTTCTCATAAAGCTTTTCCTTGATTTGAGTCTACTGGGAGGGGGCTGGTAGCCATGGTGTGGGGGGCTTTCACAGGGTTCAACATTATTTCTCTCACATTTAGCAGCAACTTCCCGTTACACATGGGGGGGGGGGCAATGCCAGCTAGCTTGTAGAGTTTATCAACAGGTGTAAGTTTAAGACATCCTGTGATTATTCTGCATGTTTCGTTCAATGAGAGTTTATCAACAGGTGTAGGTTTAAGACATCCTGTGATTATTCTGCATGTTTCGTTCAATGAGAGTTTATCAACAGGTGTAGGTTTAAGACATCCTGTGATTATTCTGCATGTTTCGTTCAATGAGAGTTTATCAACAGGTGTAGGTTTAAGACATCCTGTGATTATTCTGCATGTTTCGTTCAATGAGAGTTTATCAACAGGTGTAGGTTTAAGACATCCTGTGATTATTCTGCATGTTTCGTTCAATGAGAGTTTATCAACAGGTGTAGGTTTAAGACATCCTGTGATTATTCTGCATGTTTCATTCAATGAGAGTTTATCAACAGGTGTAAGTTTAAGACATCCTGTGATTATTCTGCATGTTTCGTTCAATGAGAGTTTATCAACAGGTGTAGGTTTAAGACATCCTTTGATTATTCTGCATGTTTCGTTCAATGAGAGTTTATCAACAGGTGTAGGTTTAAGACATCCTGTGATTATTCTGCATGTTTCGTTCAATGAGAGTTTATCAACAGGTGTAAGTTTAAGACATCCTGTGATTATTCTGCATGTTTCGTTCAATGAGAGTTTATCAACAGGTGTAAGTTTAAGACATCCTGTGATTATTCTGCATGTTTCGTTCAATGAGAGTTTATCAACAGGTGTAAGTTTAAGACATCCTGTGATTATTCTGCATGTTTCGTTCAATGAGAGTTTATCAACAGGTGTAAGTTTAAGACATCCTGTGATTATTCTGCATGTTGGACTTCAACTCCCACAATTCCTTGAGGCTCGGCATTGGGCCAAGGTAAGCCTTTGGGGCGAATGCCGAGCCTCAAGGAATTGTGGGGGTTGAAGTCCACCACAGCTGGAGGGCCAAAGGTTCCCTACCAGTTTAAGACATCCTGTGATTATTCTGCATGTTTCGTTCAATGCTATGTTCACCTGCTTTGCATGGGCAGACTTGTGCCAAACAGAGAAGGCATAGTTGGGTTGTTGTAGGTTTTTCTGGGCTATATGGCCATGTTCTGGGGGCATTTTCTCCTGACTTGCCTGACGTCAGGAGAAAAATTGCCTCCAGAACATGGCCATATAGCCCGGAAAAACCTACAACAAACCAGTGATCCCGGCCATGAAAGCCTTTGACAATACAGAGAAGGCATACTCAGTAATTGAGTAAGACAAGGTCTGGGCTGGTGTTCTTATTACTTTTGGGTCTGTACTCTATGCACTACTATTAAGTTTATCAACAGGCAGGGGCGGCTCGTCCATTACGTAAAGTAAGCGGTCGCAGAACACTTTTTTTGCCAGGGGTGCAGAGATGCCTCTGTAAATGCCTCTCGACCGCCACTTGAGGAGCGCCCCCTCAGCTCACAACAGCCCTAGCAGTCCGGGGGGAGCCTCGGCTTTCTTGCCTCACTGCCGGGCGATCCTCTTCCCAAAGGGGCCGGGCCCTTGAGCCTCGCCTAGCCCCTCTCGTTCCTGTTCCATATCAATGATTGGTTGGGGGGGGGGGGGTGCCAAAATACTGTTTGCTTACAGTTGAAAATTACCTAGGGCCGCCTCTGTCAACAGGTGTAGGTTTAAGACATCCTGTGATTATTCTGCATGTTTCATTCAATGCTCTGTTCACCTTCTTTGCGTGGACAGACCTATGCCAGACAGGGCAGGCATACTCAGCAGTTGAGTCAGACAAGGCTAGGGCTGATGTTCTTACTAGAGCTGATGTAGTGCAGGGAAGCCATGCTCCCCCTCTATTCTGACTTGGCCAGACCCTGGAATTACACTGTGTCCAATTCTGGGCACTGCAATTGAGGGGAGATGTAGACAAGCTGGAATGTGTCCAGAGGAGGGCGACTCAAATGATCAAGGGTCTGGAGAACAAGCTCAATGAGGAGTGGCTTAAAGAGATGGGCATGTTTACCCTGAAGAAAAGAAGGCTGAGAAGAGACAGGATGGGGGGGCATGTATAAATATGTGAGAGGAAGTCATAGGGAGAAGGGAGCAAGCTTGTTTTCTGCTTCCCTGGAGACTAGGATGCGGAAGAATGGCTTCAAACTACAGAAAAGGAAATTCCACCTGAACATTAGGAAGAACTTCCTGATTGTGGGAGCTGTTCAACAGTGGAACTCTCTGCCTGGGAGTGTGGTGGAAACTCCTTCTTTGGAGGTTTTTAAGCAGACTGGATGGCCATCTATCAGGGGTGCTTTGAATGCGATTTTCCTAGTTCCTGGCAGAATCAGGTTGGATTGTATGGCCCACTAGGCCTCTTCCAATTCCAGGATTCTATTATTGCAGTCTATCTAAGGAGCCCCTGGTGCCACAATGGGTTAAACTGCTGAGCTGCTGAACTTGTTGACTGAAAGGTTGGTGGCTCAAATCTGGGGAGCAGGGTGAGCTCCCGCTGTTAGCCCCAGCTTCTGCCAACCTAGTCCCATGTTGATATCAGTGCTAGATTTGGACAGTCAGAGACTGGATTTCAGTTTCGGTTTTCCCATACAGCTTCAGGTCATCCATGTACAGGAGATATGAAATTTTGTGAGATCTCTTAGATGTTTGATAGCCCAGGTTTATTATTATTATTATTATTATTATTCAACAATTGTATTACCAGCCTTGTGGCTTCCATATGCTGGAAATATAAACCTCTGCAACTAATTTGTAGTTGGAAAGACTCTGGAAAATTGTGGGTAGAACAATATATGCCAGGCCTATCTATTTCAGAAGAGATAGTCAACTGAGAATATAATAGGCTTGGGAGACAAATGGATCAATAGGTACCGCTCTGGCGGGAAGATAACAGCGCTCCATGTAGTCATGCCAACCACATGACCTTGGAGGTGTTTACGGACAATGCCGGCTCTTTGGCTTAGAAACGGAGATGAGCAACAACCCCCAGAGTCGGACACGACTGGACTTCATGTCAGGGGAAAACCTTTGCCTTACCTAGTTTTTAAGTCTATCCAATCCAATTTTCTGAATCAGCATCCCAAATAACCCCAGGAACAAGGCCTAAACAAGCAATAAATGTGTGTGGTTGGGCTGCATGATGCTCCAGCCCTGCTCCAAGTGCCAATTGCCATTGCTGTGGCCATGGAAAGCGAAGGAGAGGAGCTGGGCACAACTCCATAATACCCTCCAGCAGGTAAACATGGGGGTGTCATGCCCACGAAGATTCCCTTCTTGTTTGCTCTTTCTCTTCCCTAAGCATCAAAGCGATGCAAGGCAGCCATAATCACACTGGTTGGCCTGTTGTGTCCTAACGTATTGGGAAAGTTGCATTGTTTGAATTCCCCAACCACCTTCGGACAAAAGCAGAATAACACTCCAAATGTGATGAATAACCTTGCGTTTGGAAAAGCTTCCCATCAGTGACCGGTTGTGCCGTTTGTTGATGATAGCCTCTTGCCCAGAGTCCACCTCCTCCTCATGTTTGTTCTACAACAACAAAGAAGGACAGCAACATACAAGACGGTCAGTGATTGGACAGATGGACAGGAACGCAGAGAGCGAGACAGACACAGGATCTAAACAACTCCTCGCCACAAGTCAACGGACCCAGACCAATAAAAAGCACAACACAAACGTTCGGATGGAATGATCAAAATTTAACCAAAGCTTTGCTAATACCACAGAAATGTAGAGTCTGGCTTATCCGATATAAATGGGCCGGCTAAACGTCGGATAAACAAAAATGTCGGATAATACAGTGTTCCCTCGCTACTTCGTGGTTCGCTTATTGCGGACTTACTATATCACGGGGAGTAGCAAGGGAACACTGTATAGCTGCTCCCCGTTCCTTTCCTCGCGAGGAAGGGTCCCTCCAAGGTGGGGAGAAGAAGAGGTGGTGAAGAGGAGGAGACCACCACCAAAAAGGGCCTCGGCAGCGGCTTCCTCCTTGCCCCTCCGCTGCTCCGAGGCACGGAGGGACCCTCTGTGGCACGGAGTGGTGGAGGCGGTGAGGAGGAAAGCTGTCAAAGAGGCCTCAGCGGTGGTGGCTTCCCCCTTGCCCCTCTTCTGCTCCGAGGCACAGAGGGACCGTCCGTGGCATGGATCAGCAGAGGTGGCAAGGAGGAGGCCACTGCCATAGAGGTCTCGGCGGTGGTGGCTTCCCTCTCGCCCCTCTACTGCTCCAAGGCACGGAGAGACTCTCTGTGGCATGGATCAGCAGAGGTGGCAAGGAGGAGGCCACTGCCATAGAGGTCTCGGCGGTGGTGGCTTCCCCCTCGCCCCTCTACTGCTCCAAGGCATGGAGGGACCCTCTGTGGCATGGATCAGCAGAGGTGGCAAGGAGGAGGCCACTGCCATAGAGGTCTCGGCGGTGGTGGCTTCCCCCTCGCCCCTCTACTGCTCCAAGGCACGGAGAGACTCTCTGTGGCATGGATCAGCAGAGGTGGCAAGGAGGAGGCCACTGCCATAGAGGTCTCGGCGGTGGTGGCTTCCCCCTCGCCCCTCTACTGCTCCAAGGCATGGAGGGACCCTCTGTGGCATGGATCAGCATAGGTGGCAAGGAGGAGGCCACTGCTATAGAGGCCTCAGCGGTGGTGGCTTCCCCCTTGCCCCTCTTCTGCTCCGAGGCACAGAGGGACCGTCCGTGGCATGGATCAGCAGAGGTGGCAAGGAGGAGGCCACTGCCATAGAGGTCTCGGCGGTGGTGGCTTCCCTCTCGCCCCTCTACTGCTCCAAGGCACGGAGAGACTCTCTGTGGCATGGATCAGCAGAGGTGGCAAGGAGGAGGCCACTGCCATAGAGGTCTCGGCGGTGGTGGCTTCCCTCTCGCCCCTCTACTGCTCCAAGGCACGAAGGGACCCTCTGTGGCATGGATCAGCAGAGGTGGTGAAGAAGAGGCCGCCGCAAAGTAGGGATACTCCGCCCACTCGAGTGAGTGGTGCATCCCTACTTCGCGGATCTTCACTTATCGCGGGTGGTCCTGGAACGGAACATCCGCGATAAGTGAGGGATTACTGTACCTTAATCTCTTACTGTTACCCATCTACTGTGGCGCTAGATACCTAGAATACTAACAACAGGGACTCAAAGAGTTAAAGCAAGGCAATGCCTCAAGGCAAGAAGTGTCCAGATACAGAAGAGGAGCATGGACATCGCAGAGGGAAGGAGGGAGGACGCTTCTGCTTATGGTCATGTCTCTTTTCCCCCTTTCCTCCCTCCTCCTCCTCCTCCCTTTGCCCTTCCAAAGTTAGTCTCGCCATTTTTCTTCCGACTCAGGAAGTGAGTCAGAAATGATTCTGGTCCCTGGACTCGGCTCAAGCCAGAGAAGCCAGTTTTAAACCAGGGAAGGCTGAATTTCCTCCCTTTGCTTTCCTCGCTTCTGCCTCAAGCCAGAGAAGCCAGTTTTAAACCAGAGAAGGCTGAATTTCCTCCCTTTGCTTTCCTCGCTTCTGCCTCAAGCCAGAGAAGCCAGTTTTAAACCAGAGAAGGCTGAATTTCCTCCCTTTGCTTTCCTCGCTTCTGCCTCAAGCCAGAGAAGCCAGTTTTAAACCAGAGAAGGCTGAATTTCCTCCCTTTGCTTTCCCGCTTCTGCCTCAAGCCAGAGAAGCCAGTTTTAAACCAGGGAAGGCTGAATTTCCTCCCTTTGCTTTCCTCGCTTCTGCCTCAAGCCAGAGAAGCCAGTTTTAAACCAGAGAAGGCTGAATTTCCTCCCTTTGCTTTCCCCATTTCTGCCTCAAGCCAGAGAAGCCAGTTTTAAACCAGAGAAGGCTGAATTTCCTCCCTTTGCTTTCCTCGCTTCTGCCTCAAGCCAGAGAAGCCAGTTTTAAACCAGAGAAGGCTGAATTTCCTCCCTTTGCTTTCCCGCTTCTGCCTCAAGCCAGAGAAGCCAGTTTTAAACTGGGGAAGGCTGAATTTCCTCCCTTTGCTTTCCCCATTTCTGCCTCAAGCCAGAGAAGCCAGTTTTAAACCAGAGAAGGCTGAATTTCCTCCCTTTGCTTTCCTCGCTTCTGCCTCAAGCCAGAGAAGCCAGTTTTAAACCAGAGAAGGCTGAATTTCCTCCCTTTGCTTTCCTCGCTTCTGCCTCAAGCCAGAGAAGCCAGTTTTAAACCAGAGAAGGCTGAATTTCCTCCCTTTGCTTTCCTCGCTTCTGCCTCAAGCCAGAGAAGCCAGTTTTAAACCAGAGAAGGCTGAATTTCCTCCCTTTGCTTTCCTCGCTTCTGCCTCAAGCCAGAGAAGCCAGTTTTAAACCAGAGAAGGCTGAATTTCCTCCCTTTGCTTTCCTCGCTTCTGCCTCAAGCCAGAGAAGCCAGTTTTAAACCAGAGAAGGCTGAATTTCCTCCCTTTGCTTTCCTCGCTTCTGCCTCAAGCCAGAGAAGCCAGTTTTAAACCAGAGAAGGCTGAATTTCCTCCTGTTTGCTTTTCCTTCTTCTGGCTCAAGCCAGAGAAGCCAGTTTTAAACCAGAGAAGGCTGAATTTCCTCCCTTTGCTTTCCTCGCTTCTGCTCAAGCCAGAGAAGCCAGTTTTAAACCAGAGAAGGCTGAATTTCCTCCCTTTGCTTTCCTCGCTTCTGCCTCAAGCCAGAGAAGCCAGTTTTAAACCAGAGAAGGCTGAATTTCCTCCCTTTGCTTTCCTCGCTTCTGTCTCAAGCCAGAGAAGCCAGTTTTAAACCAGAGAAGGCTGAATTTCCTCCCTTTGCTTTCCTCGCTTCTGCCTCAAGCCAGAGAAGCCAGTTTTAAACTGGGGAAGACTGAATTTCCTCCTGTTTGCTTTTCCTTCTTCTGGCTCAAGCCAGAGAAGCCAGTTTTAAACCAGAGAAGGCTGAATTTCCTCCCTTTGCTTTCCTCGCTTCTGCCTCAAGCCAGAGAAGCCAGTTTTAAACCAGAGAAGGCTGAATTTCCTCCCTTTGCTTTCCTCGCTTCTGCCTCAAGCCAGAGAAGCCAGTTTTAAACCAGGGAAGGCTGAATTTCCTCCCTTTGCTTTCCTCGCTTCTGCCTCAAGCCAGAGAAGCCAGTTTTAAACCAGGGAAGGCTGAATTTCCTCCCTTTGCTTTCCTCGCTTCTGCCTCAAGCCAGAGAAGCCAGTTTTAAACCAGAGAAGGCTGAATTTCCTCCCTTTGCTTTCCTCGCTTCTGTCTCAAGCCAGAGAAGCCAGTTTTAAACCAGAGAAGGCTGAATTTCCTCCCTTTGCTTTCCCCACTTCCTGCCTCAAGCCAGAGAAGCCAGTTTTAAACCAGAGAAGGCTGAATTTCCTCCCTTTGCTTTCCTCGCTTCTGCCTCAAGCCAGAGAAGCCAGTTTTAAACCAGAGAAGGCTGAATTTCCTCCCTTTGCTTTCCTCGCTTCTGCCTCAAGCCAGAGAAGCCAGTTTTAAACCAGAGAAGGCTGAATTTCCTCCCTTTGCTTTCCTCGCTTCTGCCTCAAGCCAGAGAAGCCAGTTTTAAACCAGAGAAGGCTGAATTTCCTCCCTTTGCTTTCCTCGCTTCTGCCTCAAGCCAGAGAAGCCAGTTTTAAACTGGGGAAGACTGAATTTCCTCCTGTTTGCTTTTCCTTCTTCTGGCTCAAGCCAGAGAAGCCAGTTTTAAACCAGAGAAGGCTGAATTTCCTCCCTTTGCTTTCCTCGCTTCTGCCTCAAGCCAGAGAAGCCAGTTTTAAACCAGAGAAGGCTGAATTTCCTCCCTTTGCTTTCCCCATTTCTGCCAAGCCAGAGAAGCCAGTTTTAAACCATAGAAGGCTGAATTTCCTCCCTTTGCTTTCCCGCTTCTGCCTCAAGCCAGAGAAGCCAGTTTTAAACCAGAGAAGGCTGAATTTCCTCCCTTTGCTTTCCTCGCTTCTGCCTCAAGCCAGAGAAGCCAGTTTTAAACCAGAGAAGGCTGAATTTCCTCCCTTTGCTTTCCTCGCTTCTGCCTCAAGCCAGAGAAGCCAGTTTTAAACCAGAGAAGGCTGAATTTCCTCCCTTTGCTTTCCTCGCTTCTGCTCAAGCCAGAGAAGCCAGTTTTAAACCAGAGAAGGCTGAATTTCCTCCTGTTTGCTTTTCCTTCTTCTGGCTCAAGCCAGAGAAGCCAGTTTTAAACCAGAGAAGGCTGAATTTCCTCCCTTTGCTTTCCTCGCTTCTGCCTCAAGCCAGAGAAGCCAGTTTTAAACCAGAGAAGGCTGAATTTCCTCCCTTTGCTTTCCTCGCTTCTGCCTCAAGCCAGAGAAGCCAGTTTTAAACCAGAGAAGGCTGAATTTCCTCCCTTTGCTTTCCTCGCTTCTGCCTCAAGCCAGAGAAGCCAGTAAACCAGAGAAGGCTGAATTTCCTCCCTTTGCTTTCCCCATTTCTGCCTCAAGCCAGAGAAGCCAGTTTTAAACCAGAGAAGGCTGAATTTCCTCCTGTTTGCTTTTCCTTCTTCTGCCTCAAGCCAGAGAAGCCAGTTTTAAACCAGAGAAGGCTGAATTTCCTCCCTTTGCTTTCCTCGCTTCTGCCTCAAGCCAGAGAAGCCAGTTTTAAACCAGAGAAGGCTGAATTTCCTCCCTTTGCTTTCCTCGCTTCTGCCTCAAGCCAGAGAAGCCAGTTTTAAACCAGGGAAGGCTGAATTTCCTCCCTTTGCTTTCCTCGCTTCTGCCTCAAGCCAGAGAAGCCAGTTTTGAACCAGAGAAGGCTGAATTTCCTCCCTTTGCTTTCCCCATTTCTGCCTCAAGCCAGAGAAGCCAGTTTTAAACCAGAGAAGGCTGAATTTCCTCCCTTTGCTTTCCTCGCTTCTGTCTCAAGCCAGAGAAGCCAGTTTTAAACCAGAGAAGGCTGAATTTCCTCCCTTTGCTTTCCTCGCTTCTGCCTCAAGCCAGAGAAGCCAGTTTTAAACCAGAGAAGGCTGAATTTCCTCCCTTTGCTTTCCTCGCTTCTGCCTCAAGCCAGAGAAGCCAGTTTTAAACCAGAGAAGGCTGAATTTCCTCCCTTTGCTTTCCTCGCTTCTGCCTCAAGCCAGAGAAGCCAGTTTTAAACCAGAGAAGGCTGAATTTCCTCCCTTTGCTTTCCCCATTTCTGCCTCAAGCCAGAGAAGCCAGTTTTAAACCAGGGAAGGCTGAATTTCCTCCCTTTGCTTTCCCCATTTCTGCCTCAAGCCAGAGAAGCCAGTTTTAAACCAAAGAAGGCTGAATTTTCTCCCTTTTGCTTTTTTTGCTTCTGTCTCAAGCCAGAGAAGCCAGTTTTAAACCGGAGAAGGAAGGAATTCCCTCCACTTGCGTTTCCCCGCTCCTGGAGTAAAACAACTACTTTCAAAGTAAAGACCACCCACTTTCAAACACTTTCAAACCATTAACAAAAGGATTTGAAAGTCTCGGAAGTTTTGAAAGTTTTGAATATTTTTTTTCTGTGAAAATTGGAATTGACTTTAGAATTGAACCACTTGCACCCCCATACATGCAAAATAAGTTTTGAACCTTTTTTTAAATCAAACAAGCCTAATAGTTAGCTACGCTACCACATTGCAACAATGCACAACAGGGAACCATGCAAGATGTCATGTTGTGAAAGAGCACCCCTTTGACTACCACTGTCTTGAAGAAAACTAGGAAGAATTGGGATTGTGGGGATCAAAGAAATAGGCAAGATAATCATCCTCATAACTATGACTTCAAGTTGCATTGGAGCAGCTTCACAGCTGGCATTTAGTAAGAGTTCAAGTTCAGGTGTAGAGATGAAAAAGGAGAACTTGGATGCTTGGACGTTTCTCTTTATTCTGCAAATCTGCCAGATACCGGAGAGTTACACAACACAACAAGAGGCACACAGAATGTAGGTTGGCCACCAAGGGAGCAGCAAAGGAACATTCAAGGAACCGTAATCCACTGTGACATCCTCTGGCTCGACTGTGGGCATTCAAGCACAACATGCATCCACAGCGCTTGATACAGCTCTACACACACGCACTCATTTCTTAAATATTAAAGCAAAATCAGAAAATGAGAGCATAAAGGAAATAGGGTTGTGCATTCGGGGTAAACCTTCACCCATTTCGTGTCCCGGCTTTCGGTGGAATCCTTGATCCATTTTTTGGGAGCCTCCCAAAATTGGGAGGACATAGATCTGTTTTCTCTCTCTGGTGCTGAAAGATCCATTTTCTGTCATCCTATTATGGGGGGTGGTGGTGGTGGTGGTGGTGGGGAGTTCCCACCCAGGTTCGCCTTCCCGGCATGTGGTTTAAGGAGGATTCTTGTTACCTGCTGTTTCTACTCTAGAGGAGGCACTTGACTGAAAGCACTGACAGGCGCGGACACTTTCTGGGCTTGCACGCCACACACAATCTCTCTTTCCAAGGAGGCGTGCAGGCCCAGAAAGCACCCACGCCTGCCAGTGCCTGCAGTCAAGAGCCTCTTACTCTAGAGTAAGAGGCACTTGGCTGCAGGCACTGGTAGACGTGGGCACGTCTGCATACCACACATGCACTTTCCTTGGAAAGAGTGTGTGTGTGTGTGTGTGCGTGGCATGCAGACCCAGAGTGCCCATGCCTGCCAGGGCCTGCAGCGAGTGCCTCTTACTCTAGAGTGAGGCACTTGACTGAAAGCACTGGCAGGCGCGGACGCTTTCTGGGCCTGCACACCATGCACACACTCTCTTTCCAAGAAGGCATGTAGGTCCAGAAAACAATCACGCCTGCCGGTGCCTATTGCTGAGAGCCTCTTACTCTAGAGTAAGAGGCACTCAACTGCAGGTATGGGCACATGCACTTTCCTTAGGAAAGAGAAGTGTGTGTGTGGCATGCAGGCCCAGAGTGCCCATGCCTGCCAGGGCCTACAGCAGCCGAGTGCCTCTTACTCTAGAGTAAGGCATGGACGCTTTCTGGGCCTGCACACCATGCACACACTCTCTTTCCAAGAAGGCATGTAGGTCCAGAAAACAATCACGCCTGCCGGTGCCTATTGCTGAGAGCCTCTTACTCTAGAGTAAGAGGCACTCAACTGCAGGTATGGGCACATGCACTTTCCTTAGATAGTGTATGTGTGTGTGGCGTGCAAGCCAGAGTGCCCATGCCTGCCAGGGCCTACAGCAGCCGAGTGCCTCTTACTCTAGAGTAAGGCATGGACGCTTTCTGGGCCTGCACACCATGCACACACTCTCTTTCCAAGAAGGCATGTAGGTCCAGAAAACAATCACGCCTGCCGGTGCCTATTGCTGAGAGCCTCTTACTCTAGAGTAAGAGGCACTCAACTGCAGGTATGGGCACATGCACTTTCCTTAGATAGTGTGTGTGTGGCATGCAGGCCCAGAGCGCCCATGCCTGCCAGGGCCTGCAGCGGAGTGCCTCTTACTCTGTGATGCCGAAAAGCAGGCCAGGAATTGGGACCTGCTCCTGCTTGTTTTTGTGTCGAGCTGATTTTTGTATGGGGAGGGGCCCTCCTATTCCGTGTTCCCGAAGAAACAAAAGAAATGAAGGAAACGTAAGAAACGAATTCCACACACAACTCTAGTAGGAAGGCTAAACATAAAGCCTCCTGTGCCGGGAAGACATCACAACATGACGAACCACAACAAGGTACGGGCAGTTTCCAGTTTATGCAAGAGAGAGGTTTGTTCTTATGTTGAATTTGTATGTAAGTCAGGATATGCCCTGTATCAGTTCTTGGCAGATTTTAGAATAAAAACAAGCTCACAAGGAAGGTTCCTTGGACACACATTTATGTATTTATTTATTCACCCCCTGTTTGGGTATCAGCCAGCACGTCAACGACTTAAATCAAGACATAGTTTTCTAAGATCTACAGAGACACTCGCTGGAACACCTCAGCAAGCGAGAGTCCAAAAGTGGCAGGCCCAAACCCAGCACCTCAACCAATGGCTGATACCCAATGAGAGACTCCCTCCTGGGCACACAGAAGACTGGGCGACTTGGAAGGCGCTGAACAGACTGCGCTCTGGCACCACGAGATGCAGAGCCAACCTCAAGAAATGGGGCTACAGGGTGGAATCCTCAGCATGCGAGTGTGGAGAAGAGCAAACCACTGACCACCTGCTGCAATGCACCCTGAGCCCTGCCACATGCACAATGGAGGACCTTCTTGCGGCAACACCAGAGGCACTCCAAGTGGCCAGATACTGGTCAAAGGACATTTAACCAAATACCAAATTTGCAAAATCTGTGTGTTTTTTTCCCTTTTTCTTTTTAATCTGTGTGTTTGTTTTGCTCTGTTAGAACTGTAATACAATGGTTGCTGATGACACGATAAATAATAAATACTAGGGCTGGGCAACCACGGAAAAAATTGTTTCTAAACTCGATTCGTTTTTAGGGGGTTTTTGAGTTTCGATTTTTAAATTAATTCCGAAATTTTCCTTTAAATTTTTTTTGATATTTACGAAATTTTGTAAATTAGAAATCAATTACGAATCAATTCGTTAATGGCGGGCGCGATCGCGCAATACGCTAAAAAAACCTCCAAATGGGACAGGAAGCTTCCCTCTCCCTCCGTTGTTGACTGTGGGTGTGATAATTTAATTTTTTTTCACTGAGAAAACAAACAACGACTATAAAACTTGCACCAGACATGCGGAAATAGTAACGAAACGATTTCGAATCAATTACGAATCGATTTCGAAACAATTACACAATTACGAAACAATTACGAAACGAATTGAAAAAATTCGTTTCGTTTTTTAGTTGCTCCTGAATGGTTCAATATCGCTTCGTTATAAAAAAAATAACGAATTAATAACGAATTACGAAATTAACGAATGAAACCGCCCAGCCCTAATAAATACACATTTATTATTTGATCTCACCAAAACAAAGTAAAAGCTAGTTCTACCTCTTTCCCACCAAAGCTGTAGTATTTCACCTATCTACCCCACACATCCCTTTCCTTATCTCATCTAATGGTTACATTCCATTCCCACAGAACCTACAGCATCTTCTCAGGTTTCTCCCCCCGCCCCCCGCCCCCCCCCCCACTTTGTCCAGATGGCCCGTATCGGCCTCCAGTAATTCACTCCCAACTGTGTGATTGTTCTGCATGTTTCGTTCAATGCTATGTTCACATGCTTTGCAAACTTGTGCCAAAACAGGGCAGGTATATTCAGCAGCTGAGTCAGACAAGAACAGGGCTGAGGCTCTTATTCATTTTGGGTCTGCACCCTATGCCCTTAGAAAAGGCAGAGGAACCAGAGACCAGATGGCCAATCTCCGGATGCTGGAGAATGGAGAAAGGCAGGGAGTTTCAGAAAAACATCTATTTCTGCTTCATTGACTATTCTAAAGCCTTTGACTGTGTGGATCATAATAAATTGTGGCAAGTTCTTGGTGGGATGGGCATCCCAAGCCACCTTGTCTCTCTCCTGAGGAATCTGTACAAGGACCAAGGAGCAGGAGTCAGAACTGACCACGGAACAGGAGACGGGTTCCAGATTGGGAAAGGCGTCCGGCAAGGCTGCATCCTCTCACCCAACCTCTTTAACTTGTATGCAGAACACATCATGCGAGGATGTGCGGGGCTGGAGGAATGCAAAGCTGGGGTGAAAATGGCTGGAAGAAACATTCACAACCTCAGATATGCAGATGACACCACTCTGATGGCCGAAAGCGAGGAGGAGCTGAGGAGCCTTCTAATCAAGGTGAAAGAAGAAAGCGCAAAAGCCGGGTTGCAGCTAAACGTCAAAAAAACCAAGATTATGGCAACAAGAATGATTGACAACTGGGAAATAGAGGGAGAAACCGTGGAGGCCGTGACAGGGTTTGTATTTCTAGGCGCAAAGATGAGTGCAGACGCAGACTGTGGCCAGGAAATCAGGAGACGCTTCCTTCTTGGGAGGAGAGCAAGGTCCAGTCTCGATAAAATAGTCAAGAGCAGAGACATCAGACTGGCAACCAAGATCCATTGCCTAGTCCAAGCCATGGTCTTCCCCATAGTAGTCACCTACGGATGTGAGAGCTGGACCTTCGGGAAGGCTGAGCGAAGGAAGAGAGATGCTTTTGAGCTGTGGTGCTGGAGGAAAGTGCTGAGAGTGCCTTGGACTGCGAGAAGATCCAACCAGTCCATCCTCCAGGAAAGAAAGCCCGACTAAAGCTCACTGGAGGGAAAGATACTAGAGACAAAGTTGAAGTCCTTTGAATGCCACATCATGAGGAGACAGCAAAGCCTGGAGAAGACAATGATGCTGGGGAAAGTGGAAGGCAAAAGGAAGAGGGGCCGACCAAGGGCAAGGTGGATGGACGGCATCCTTGAAGTGACTGGACTGACCTTGAAGGAGCTGGGGGTGGTGACGGCCGACAGGGAGCTCTGGCGTGGGCTGGTCCATGAGGTCACGAAGAGTCGGAGACGACTGAATGAATGAACAACAACAACCCTATGCGCTGCCAGTAAGTTTCCCCAGGATTTGCCTCCGGAAAATCCTGCAAATATCTTGGGTAGGCAAGCGGACAAATGTCAGCGTGCTGGAAGAAGCAAAGACTGTCAGAGTGTTGACGTTTGCCAGCAGAAGGATTGCTAAATCAGCAGACACTGAGATGCAAAATAAGGACTCTGCAGTCTTTCAGTTACAAAAGAAACTAAGTTTTACTAAGTACATCCAAGACACGTCTTAACACAGCGAGCTACAAACAGGAACTAGTGGAAAACCGAAAGTCTCTGCACAGCTGCTTATCTCTCTTCTCTCTGGCTGAGACAGGAGACTCCCTTCTGTTCCCAGCCAGAACATGCATTAACTCATTTCTCTCAAGGTTACTTAATCACAGCCTCATGAACACTCTGCATAGCAATTTCTAACACACAGTAGACTCCATCTTGAAATTACATAGAAGCACATTTGAAAACACACATATAACTAAATTAATCCTGACAAAGACCACCAGCATTGAAGCGAAGCTCCTCTGCCATCAACTCCGCTGGACCGGCCACGTTGACCGGATGCCCCACCATCTCCCAAAGCAGTTGCTCTACTCCGAACTCAAGAACGGAAAACGGAATGTTGGTGGGAAGGAAAAGAGATTGAAAGACGGGCTCAAAGCCAACCTTAAAAACTCTGGCATAGACACTGAGAACTGGGAAGCCCTGGCCCTTGAGCGTTCCAGCTGGAGGTCAGCTGTGACCAGCAGTGCTGTAGAATTTGAAGAGGCACGAATGGAGGGCGAAAGAGAGAAACATGCCAAGAGGAAGGCGCGTCAAGCCAACCCCAACCGGGACTGCCTTCCACCTGGAAACCAATACCCTCACTGCAGAAGGGAGAAGATGCAGGTCAAGCAGAGGGCTCCACAGTCACCGATGGACACACCGCCAGCACACTAGAATCCTAGAATCCTAGAGTTGGACGAGACCTCCTGGGCCGTCATCCAGTCCAACCCATTTCTGCCAAGAAGCAGGAATATTGCATTCAAATCACCCCTGACAGATGGCCATCCAGCCTCTGTTTAAAAGCTTCCAAAGAAGGAGCCTCCACCACACTCCGGGGCAGAGAGTTCCACTGCTGAACGGCTCTCACAAAAGAATCCTAGAGTTGGAAGAGACCTCATGGGCCATCCAGTCCAACCCCCTTCTGCCAAGAAGCAGGAATATTGCATTCAAAGCACCCCTGACAGATGGCCATCCAGCCTCTGTTTCAAAGCTTCCAAAGAAGGAGCCTCCACCACACTCCAGGGCAGAGAGTTCCACTGCTGAACAGCTCTCACAGTCAGGAAGTTCTTCCTCGTGTTCAGATGGAATCTCCTTTCTTGTAGCCTGGAAGACTATCCTATTCGGACAACAAGGGATCGGCTAAGTAAAGTAATGTGTGTCCTGTTTATACAACAGCCATTTTTGCCTGAATGTTTGCCGTATATGTGTCCTCTAATCTGCCGTGAGCCCCTTTGGGGAGACAGAGTGGAATATATTATTATTATTATTATTATTATTATTATTATTATTATTGTATTGTCGAAGGCTTTCATGGCTGGAATCACTAGGTTCTTGTAGGGTTTTTTTTTCGGGCTATAGGGCCATGTTCTAGAGGCATTCTCTCCTGACGTTTCGCCTGCATCTATGGCAAGCATCCTCAGAGGTAGTGAGGTCTGTTGGAACTAGGAAAAAGGGTTTATATATCTGTGGAATGACCAGGGTGGGACAAAGGACTCTTGTCTGCTGGAGTTAGGTGTGAATGTTTCAACTGACCACCTCCATTAGCATTTGAAGGCCTGGCTGAGCCTGGGGGAATCTTTTGTTGAGAGGTGTTAAGATGTGCCTGGTTGTTTCCTCTCTGCTGTTTTGTAGGAATCTGAACCCTACTGCACTGGCTATCTATATAACAAATGCAGATAGTCTCCCAAAAATAAATCCACAGCCTTGAATTCAAAAAAATCCAAGCAAGCGCCAAGGAGATGGGTTTGCCACAAACTGCAGAGCAACCCCACTGTTGCTCTTGTGAAGCCTCTTTGATAATGAAAGGGAAGATGATCCGAAGGAGGAAAATGGAGCAAAGCATAACCAAAAGGAAGAGAGAGAAAAAGAGGGGAAGAACAAAGAGAGTCGCGCGTGTGAATCATTGCTCTTCATTTCCCCGCAGGAGTCATCGAGCAAAAAAACAGCATCATCGTTTGAGATCAGATTAAACATATTATTTTCGTAAACGCAATCCCAGCTGAGTCACAGAAGGCAGTGATTTATCTCCTCTTCTTATTTCCATTCACGAATGTGGGCCAGAACCCATTTCGTGCTGGTAGGGAAGAGAGACCTCGGAGGAAAGGCAGTGTTTGCGGCCAGAGAAACTCTCTCAGGTGCATAAAAGCAGCAGCGCTCATCAATGTGGGAAATGGGAGCACGGCGCTGGGACGTTTGAGATGTGGTGGTCTTGCGAGAAAGCCCAGAAATATCTGACTCAAATACATATGGCATTGGAAGAAATGTATATCTCACATATACAAACAGTCCCCAGAAGAAGACAAACGAGCAGCCATTGACAGAACGGGCAGAGTTTCATCGATGCAGACGATCGTGCCATCACTGCTCAAGTAGAGAACTTTCAGATGGTTGAAGAGAAGCTCTCCGAAGCTTGCTCCATCAATGTTGAACATCTACACAAATGACCAGCCACTGCCAGAAGGGACAGAGAGTTTCATCGATGCAGACGATCGTGCCATCACTGCTCAAGTAGAGAACTTTCAGATGGTTGAAGAGAAGCTCTCCGAAGCTTGCTCCATCAATGTTGAACATCTACACAAATGACCAGCCACTGCCAGAAGGGACAGAGAGTTTCATCGATGCTGACGATCGTGCCATCACTGCTCAAGTAGAGAACTTTCAGATGGTTGAAGAGAAGCTCTCCGAAGCTTGCTCCATCAATGTTGAACATCTACACAAATGACCAGCCACTGCCAGAAGGGACATTGAGTTCCAGGGCCAGAGAAGCAGATGGCGGAAACAGAAGAACAGCCTGCCTCAGGGGAGCGTGGTTGCTCCATCCATGTTCAACACCTACACAAATGACCATCCACTGCCAGAAGGGACAGAGAGTTTTATCTATGCTGATGATCGTGCCATCACCGCTCAAGCAGGGAGCTTTCAGAGGTTGAAGAGAAGCTCTCCGAAGCTTGCTCCATCAATGTTGAACATCTACACAAATGACCAGCCACTGCCAGAAGGGACAGAGAGTTTCATCTATGCAGACGATCGTGCCATCACTGCTCAAGTAGAGAACTTTCAGATGGTTGAAGAGAAGCTCTCCGAAGCTTGCTCCATCAATGTTGAACATCTACACAAATGACCAGCCACTGCCAGAAGGGACAGAGAGTTTCATCGATGCAGACGATCGTGCCATCACTGCTCAAGTAGAGAACTTTCAGATGGTTGAAGAGAAGCTCTCCGAAGCTTGCTCCATCAATGTTGAACATCTACACAAATGACCAGCCACTGCCAGAAGGGACAGAGAGTTTCATCGATGCTGACGATCGTGCCATCACTGCTCAAGTAGAGAACTTTCAGATGGTTGAAGAGAAGCTCTCCGAAGCTTGCTCCATCAATGTTGAACATCTACACAAATGACCAGCCACTGCCAGAAGGGACAGAGAGTTTCATCGATGCAGACGATCGTGCCATCACTGCTCAAGTAGAGAACTTTCAGATGGTTGAAGAGAAGCTCTCCGAAGCTTGCTCCATCAATGTTGAACATCTACACAAATGACCAGCCACTGCCAGAAGGGACAGAGAGTTTCATCGATGCAGACGATCGTGCCATCACTGCTCAAGTAGAGAACTTTCAGATGGTTGAAGAGAAGCTCTCCGAAGCTTGCTCCATCAATGTTGAACATCTACACAAATGACCAGCCACTGCCAGAAGGGACAGAGAGTTTCATCGATGCAGACGATCGTGCCATCACTGCTCAAGTAGAGAACTTTCAGATGGTTGAAGAGAAGCTCTCCGAAGCTTGCTCCATCAATGTTGAACATCTACACAAATGACCAGCCACTGCCAGAAGGGACAGAGAGTTTCATCGATGCTGACGATCATGCCATCACTGCTCAAGTAGAGAACTTTCAGATGGTTGAAGAGAAGCTCTCCGAAGCTTGCTCCATCAATGTTGAACATCTACACAAATGACCAGCCACTGCCAGAAGGGACAGAGAGTTTCATCGATGCAGACGATCGTGCCATCACTGCTCAAGTAGAGAACTTTCAGATGGTTGAAGAGAAGCTCTCCGAAGCTTGCTCCATCAATGTTGAACATCTACACAAATGACCAGCCACTGCCAGAAGGGACAGAGAGTTTCATCGATGCAGACGATCGTGCCATCACTGCTCAAGTAGAGAACTTTCAGATGGTTGAAGAGAAGCTCTCCGAAGCTTGCTCCATCAATGTTGAACATCTACACAAATGACCAGCCACTGCCAGAAGGGACAGAGAGTTTCATCGATGCAGACGATCGTGCCATCACTGCTCAAGTAGAGAACTTTCAGATGGTTGAAGAGAAGCTCTCCGAAGCTTGCTCCATCAATGTTGAACATCTACACAAATGACCAGCCACTGCCAGAAGGGACAGAGAGTTTCATCGATGCAGACGATCGTGCCATCACTGCTCAAGTAGAGAACTTTCAGATGGTTGAAGAGAAGCTCTCCGAAGCTTGCTCCATCAATGTTGAACATCTACACAAATGATCAGCCACTGCCAGAAGGGACAGAGAGTTTCATCGATGCTGACGATCATGCCATCACCACTCAAGCACAGAGCTTTGAAATGGTTGAAGAGAAGCTCACCGAAGCTTGCTCCATCAATGTTTAACATTGCTACAAAACAGGAGCTTTTTTGTTGAGTTTTTTGTTGAGAAGCAGATGGCGGAAACAGAACAATGGCCCGACTCAAGAGAGAGTGATTGCTCCATCAATGTTTGACATTTACACAAATGACCAGCCATTGCAAGAAGGGACAGAGAGTTTCATCTATGCTGATGATCATGCCATCACTGCCGAAGCAGGAAGCTTTGAAATGGTTGGACAGAAGCTCTCCAAAGCTTTAGGTGCTCTTACTGCCTATTACAGGGAAAACCAGCTTACTCCATCAATGTTTAACAGCTACACAAATGACCAGCCACTGCCAGAAGGGACAGAGAGTTTCATCGATGCTGACGATCATGCCATCACCACCCAAGCAGGGAGCTTTGAAATGGTTGAACAGAAGCTCTCCAAAGCTTTAGGTGCTCTTACTGCCTATCACAGGGAAGACTAGCTGATTCCGAATCCATCTAAAATGCAGATGTCTGCTTTTCATTTTAAGAACAGACAAGCATCACGAGCTCTGAGGATAACCTCGGAAGGAATCCCACTGGAGCATTGCAGCACATCAACATACCTGGGAGTCACTCTGGACCGTGCTCTGCCTTATAAGAAGCACTGCTTGAATAACAAGCAAAAAGTGGGTGCTAGAAATAATATTATATGAAAGATGATTGGCACAACCTGGGGATCAAAACCAGACTCTGTCATCCATGCCACGGTCACGTCTAGGCTGGACTATGGCAACGCCCTGTATGTTGGCCTTCCGATGTCTACGACCCGAAAGCTCCGTATTGTCCAGAATGCGGCAGCCAGGCTACTCACAAGAACGCCCATGAAATGCCATATAACGCCAATGCTGCAACATTGACATTGGCTTCCAACTGAGTATCGTGGCCTGTATAGGATGTTAGTTCTGACCTTTCAAATTCTTTACGGCCAGCCGGGTCCATTGTACCTTAGGGACCGCCACTCCTTCTCCCATCATCGGAGGTCGCAACGACCAGCCCAACGTGACTTACTCCATATTCCGGGTCCTAGAGAAGTGCCCTTGGAAAGGACCAGGCGCAGGTGGGCTTTCTCTCTTTCTGCCCCTCCTGCCTTATTGTGGGATTCCTTGCCACCCTAGATGAGAGCCATGCGTGACTTAGGACCTTTTACTCTCGCACTTAAGACACCTGGCTTTTCACTAGAGCATTCGATCTCTGTTCATTTTTAATTTTTGTATGTATGTATTTTATCTTTTACAATTTGGCTGTAAATCACCTGGAGCATTCTCAGATGGAGCGCGATTAGTAAGTTATTAAAGATGATGATGATGATGATGATGATGATGATGATGATGATGATGACAACTCTTCCAGGAGTGAATTCCCCTTCAAAGGGTGGATTTCCCTCACTTCATATCATCTCACTCCCATTCTTAACTATGAGTTGTTTGCAAGTCGGATGTTTGTAACTCAGGGGCTGCCCGTGTAAAGAAAATAGATAGCAAATACTTTTATACCTTTTGGACATGTAACCGATGCTCTGGACACGACGCAACAGCGCAAGCAATTACCCAGTTGGGGTCTTCTGCAGTGAACATCCTTGGCATGTTTCATTTCTACCCGCATTCAAGAGCAAACAAGACAGCTCTCACCTATTATTTCCAGCAACACACAGGAGCCCGTTTTACATTCCGCAGTAACCGTGGGCAATTTTGAGTGAAATTCACTTTGCCCACAATGCTTCCCTCCTTCTGCAGAAAAATCAACCTGCTCACGAGTCCCAAATGAAGCGAAAGGCAGCTGCCCTCTCCCCAAGAGCGCCCAAGGGAAAGGGATATTAATGGCTGGGAACTGGAGGCATCAAACTGGTTCTGCTTGCATCATTACCCCCTTGCAAGCCGGCAATATGCGCACAAAAACAATAAGCAATCTGGGCGGAGGATTAAATATTTATCATGATTAAGGGAGAAGCCAATGAAGTCCCATTAATGATCTGGGCAAAACGGTCTCTGCGGTGGAAAAAGCAAGAGCGGTGATCCGTCAGGATTAGCTGTGATTACGAAGCCGGGAACGAACGGATGTGGGCTGCAAGCCTGTCCTTCCCACCAGCCTCCGAAATCCCCCAGGACCGTTTTGGAGAAGGTTTTGAAATTCCCACTCAGATCAACCTCGCTGCCCTGAGTGCTGCCAAATGATTACATAATCCCTGACAGTTCTCCTTCTACATATCGCATTCCCCCCGTCTTCCTCATCTCTAGACCATCACCACGACTAGGGTTGTGCACAGATCCTGTTTCCTTTGGTACCGGTGGCACCTGCGACACCTTTGGGAACACATAACGGCACGAAAACGCTGTGTTCTGTACTGAAAGTGCAGTTTTCTGTGCAAAACAAGAACACGTGACTGTTGTATACAATAAGTCCTAAATTATGGATAGCCTTTGGAAACAGTATGGTTTTTGAAGACTTTTTCACAGTGCGAAGAAATATCATGAAAGCCTGTGTCACTACCTTTTAGGAGAAACTCATCTAAAATCCAGATTATTCACTTTGAACTGGATTATACGGCAGCGTAGACTAATATAATCCTGTTCAAAGCAGATAATCTGGATTTTATGTGACAGTGTAGATGGGACCTTGGCAAAGACAAAAACCAAAAAAGCTCTGAAGTAAGCCTCCAAAATGTTTATTCAGCCTGCAGCCTCCAAACGCAATGTTTTTCTCCCATGAGACTGGTCTCTAATGGCAAATGTTTAATTAGGACCAATTTCCATTTTCACAGGGGATGGTTTTAGGAATGAGCACCAAGATCATCGGAAGAACAAAAGAAGCTCTAAAGCAAATTGGTTCTTTTCATATGCAAAGAAGAAGAAGACGAAGAAGAAGCATCAAGAGGACATCTATCTAGGAAGAAAAAAGCCAGGGTATGAAGCAAACGAGAACTCAGAAGGAAGAGTTGGATGGATCCATCACTGGACCCCACTCAATTCGTCAACTATCGGCCAGTTTCCAATCTCCCCCTTTTTGGGCAAAGTCCTGGAATGTGTGGTGGCCTCGAAACTCCAGGTGTTCTTGGAAGACACAGATTTTCTAGATCTGGTACAGCTGGCTTTAGGCCGGGACACAGAACCAAAGCAGCACTGGTCGCCTTAGTGGATGATCTGCGTCGGGAGCTCGACAGGGGAGTGTGTCCCTGTTGGTGCTGCTCGACCTCTCAGCGGCCTTCGATACCGTCGACCACGGTATCCTTCTGGGACGCCTCGCGGGGATGGGTCTTGGAGGTACTGTTCTGCAGTGGCTCCGCTCATTCCTCGAGGGTCGGTCTCAGAAGGTGTTACTGGGAGACTCCTGTTCAACACCTTTGTCATGTGGGGTTCCTCAGGGTTCAATACTGTCTCCCATGTTGTTTAACATCTACATGAAGCCGCTGGGAGAGATCATCCGGAGTTTTGGAGTGCGATGTCATCTGTACGCAGATGATGTCCAACTCTGTCACTCCTTCCCACCTGCTACTAAGGAGGCTGTCGAGGTTCTGAACCGGTGCTTGGCCGCTGTAACGGTCTGGTTGTGGGCGAACAAATGGAAATTGAATCCAGACAAGACAGAGGTACTCCTGGTCAGTCGCAAGGCCGAACAGGGCATAGGGTGACAGCCTGTGTTGGATGGGGTGACACTCCCCCTGAAAGCGCAGGTTCGCAGCAGGGGTTTGATCTTGGACTCGTCGGCAGTGACCAGGGCAGCATTTGCACAGTTAAAACTTGTGCGCCAGCTGCGCCCGTACCTTGGGAAGTCTGACTTGGCCACGGTAGTCCACGCTCTGGTTACATCCCATTTAGACTACTGCAACGCTCTCTACGTGGGGTTGCCTTTGAAGACAGCTCGGAAGCTCCAACTAGTCCAACGCTCGGCAGCCATGATTTCAACAGGAGCGGAGCGCAGGGAGCATACAACCCCCCTGTTGCGCGCTCCACTGGCTGCCAGTTTGCTATTGGGCACAATTCAAGTGCTGGCGTTAGCCTATAAAGCCCTAAACGGTTCTGGCCCTACTTACCTCTCCGAACGCATCTCCTCCTATGAACCGACTAGGACATTAAGATCGTCTGGAGAGGCCCTGCTCTCGGTCCCGCCATCATCACAAGCACGGCTGGCGGGGACGAGAGACAGGGCCTTCTCAGTGGTGGCCCCTCGGCTGTGGAACGCCCTCCTGCAGATATCAGATCGGCCCCCTCCCTGCTGGCGTTTCGGAGGAAAGTGAAGACCTGGCTGTTCGAACAAGCATTTGATTAAACAGTGTAACTGAACATAGGAATACGGAATAATGGATGACGAGACTGGATTCTGATTTTACTGTTGAGGCGCTCATGATTGTTATACGGATGTTAATGATTTATGTTGTAATTTATTTATTTATTTTATTTATTTATAGGCTTGTATACCGCTAATATCTCAGCCTAAGTCGGCGACTCATTGCGGTTTACAACATTTAAAAAACAGTATTCAGTTTAAAAGCATAAAACACATATACAATACAAATTATTGGGCCACCAATAATAATCCCAAGCATCTCATAACTGGAATCGCAGTCCAAAATTCATCGTCCATGATTACCAATCCTTTAGTCAACAAAATTCGTTGCAACGGATTAACCGAATGCTTGTTTAAACATCCATGTCTTCAATCGATTCCGAAACGCCATCAGCGAGGGGGCTGATCGTACCTCTATGGGGAGGGCGTTCCAAAGCCGAGGGGCCACCACAGAAAAGGCCCTGTCTCTCGTTCCCGCCAGAAAAAGTGTTTATACCCCACTTTTTCTCTCCACAAAAAGAGGCTCAAAGCAACTTAAAGTAAAAGCATGTCAAGACCATTTTAAAATACACACGTATTAAAACAGAAGTTACAAAGGAATGAACATTGCGCAAATATTCGCAGAAAGGCCAAGGCCGCTTATAAAGCCAACGCAAAAGAAGGGCAAGCTCTTCCCCAAATTCCCCAAATTCCCCACCTGCTTGGGGCAAAAATAATCAACTAACCACCTGAAAGAGACCCCAGTCCCACTCCAGACCTTGAAAAACACCATTGCAAGTGGAGAAATGTCCACCCCACCAAGGAAAACATCAAGTTGCCCATATGGAAGCAAGTGGCATTTAATGATCAGATAACGTATATTGGTGGAATCCCAGCCTCACTTATTTTGAGCAGGTCAAAAGGAGAAATGGCAAGAAAAGAAAGGAGGGAAGGAAGGAAGGAAAGAAAGAAAGCACGAAGAGGAGGAATAGACGTGGAAGGGGGAGAAGAGGGGATGGCAAGGAAGGAAAGAAAGAATGAAAGAGAAGGAAGGTCAAAGGAGAGATGGCAGGAAAAAGGGAAGGAAGGAATAAAAGCACAGGAGGAATAGAGGTGGAGGGGAGAGAAGAGGGGATGACA
>NW_026844811.1:20147535-20160185 GCF_025583915.1 Anolis sagrei ordinatus | reverse complement strand
GAGCTTTGAAATGGTTGAAGAGAAGCTCACCGAAGCTTGCTCCATCAATGTTTAACATTGCTACAAAACAGGAGCTTTTTTGTTGAGTTTTTTGTTGAGAAGCAGATGGCGGAAACAGAACAATGGCCCGACTCAAGAGAGAGTGATTGCTCCATCAATGTTTGACATTTACACAAATGACCAGCCATTGCAAGAAGGGACAGAGAGTTTCATCTATGCTGATGATCATGCCATCACTGCCGAAGCAGGAAGCTTTGAAATGGTTGGACAGAAGCTCTCCAAAGCTTTAGGTGCTCTTACTGCCTATTACAGGGAAAACCAGCTTACTCCATCAATGTTTAACAGCTACACAAATGACCAGCCACTGCCAGAAGGGACAGAGAGTTTCATCGATGCTGACGATCATGCCATCACCACCCAAGCAGGGAGCTTTGAAATGGTTGAACAGAAGCTCTCCAAAGCTTTAGGTGCTCTTACTGCCTATCACAGGGAAGACTAGCTGATTCCGAATCCATCTAAAATGCAGATGTCTGCTTTTCATTTTAAGAACAGACAAGCATCACGAGCTCTGAGGATAACCTCGGAAGGAATCCCACTGGAGCATTGCAGCACATCAACATACCTGGGAGTCACTCTGGACCGTGCTCTGCCTTATAAGAAGCACTGCTTGAATAACAAGCAAAAAGTGGGTGCTAGAAATAATATTATATGAAAGATGATTGGCACAACCTGGGGATCAAAACCAGACTCTGTCATCCATGCCACGGTCACGTCTAGGCTGGACTATGGCAACGCCCTGTATGTTGGCCTTCCGATGTCTACGACCCGAAAGCTCCGTATTGTCCAGAATGCGGCAGCCAGGCTACTCACAAGAACGCCCATGAAATGCCATATAACGCCAATGCTGCAACATTGACATTGGCTTCCAACTGAGTATCGTGGCCTGTATAGGATGTTAGTTCTGACCTTTCAAATTCTTTACGGCCAGCCGGGTCCATTGTACCTTAGGGACCGCCACTCCTTCTCCCATCATCGGAGGTCGCAACGACCAGCCCAACGTGACTTACTCCATATTCCGGGTCCTAGAGAAGTGCCCTTGGAAAGGACCAGGCGCAGGTGGGCTTTCTCTCTTTCTGCCCCTCCTGCCTTATTGTGGGATTCCTTGCCACCCTAGATGAGAGCCATGCGTGACTTAGGACCTTTTACTCTCGCACTTAAGACACCTGGCTTTTCACTAGAGCATTCGATCTCTGTTCATTTTTAATTTTTGTATGTATGTATTTTATCTTTTACAATTTGGCTGTAAATCACCTGGAGCATTCTCAGATGGAGCGCGATTAGTAAGTTATTAAAGATGATGATGATGATGATGATGATGATGATGATGATGATGATGACAACTCTTCCAGGAGTGAATTCCCCTTCAAAGGGTGGATTTCCCTCACTTCATATCATCTCACTCCCATTCTTAACTATGAGTTGTTTGCAAGTCGGATGTTTGTAACTCAGGGGCTGCCCGTGTAAAGAAAATAGATAGCAAATACTTTTATACCTTTTGGACATGTAACCGATGCTCTGGACACGACGCAACAGCGCAAGCAATTACCCAGTTGGGGTCTTCTGCAGTGAACATCCTTGGCATGTTTCATTTCTACCCGCATTCAAGAGCAAACAAGACAGCTCTCACCTATTATTTCCAGCAACACACAGGAGCCCGTTTTACATTCCGCAGTAACCGTGGGCAATTTTGAGTGAAATTCACTTTGCCCACAATGCTTCCCTCCTTCTGCAGAAAAATCAACCTGCTCACGAGTCCCAAATGAAGCGAAAGGCAGCTGCCCTCTCCCCAAGAGCGCCCAAGGGAAAGGGATATTAATGGCTGGGAACTGGAGGCATCAAACTGGTTCTGCTTGCATCATTACCCCCTTGCAAGCCGGCAATATGCGCACAAAAACAATAAGCAATCTGGGCGGAGGATTAAATATTTATCATGATTAAGGGAGAAGCCAATGAAGTCCCATTAATGATCTGGGCAAAACGGTCTCTGCGGTGGAAAAAGCAAGAGCGGTGATCCGTCAGGATTAGCTGTGATTACGAAGCCGGGAACGAACGGATGTGGGCTGCAAGCCTGTCCTTCCCACCAGCCTCCGAAATCCCCCAGGACCGTTTTGGAGAAGGTTTTGAAATTCCCACTCAGATCAACCTCGCTGCCCTGAGTGCTGCCAAATGATTACATAATCCCTGACAGTTCTCCTTCTACATATCGCATTCCCCCCGTCTTCCTCATCTCTAGACCATCACCACGACTAGGGTTGTGCACAGATCCTGTTTCCTTTGGTACCGGTGGCACCTGCGACACCTTTGGGAACACATAACGGCACGAAAACGCTGTGTTCTGTACTGAAAGTGCAGTTTTCTGTGCAAAACAAGAACACGTGACTGTTGTATACAATAAGTCCTAAATTATGGATAGCCTTTGGAAACAGTATGGTTTTTGAAGACTTTTTCACAGTGCGAAGAAATATCATGAAAGCCTGTGTCACTACCTTTTAGGAGAAACTCATCTAAAATCCAGATTATTCACTTTGAACTGGATTATACGGCAGCGTAGACTAATATAATCCTGTTCAAAGCAGATAATCTGGATTTTATGTGACAGTGTAGATGGGACCTTGGCAAAGACAAAAACCAAAAAAGCTCTGAAGTAAGCCTCCAAAATGTTTATTCAGCCTGCAGCCTCCAAACGCAATGTTTTTCTCCCATGAGACTGGTCTCTAATGGCAAATGTTTAATTAGGACCAATTTCCATTTTCACAGGGGATGGTTTTAGGAATGAGCACCAAGATCATCGGAAGAACAAAAGAAGCTCTAAAGCAAATTGGTTCTTTTCATATGCAAAGAAGAAGAAGACGAAGAAGAAGCATCAAGAGGACATCTATCTAGGAAGAAAAAAGCCAGGGTATGAAGCAAACGAGAACTCAGAAGGAAGAGTTGGATGGATCCATCACTGGACCCCACTCAATTCGTCAACTATCGGCCAGTTTCCAATCTCCCCTTTTTGGGCAAAGTCCTGGAACGTGTGGTGGCTTCACAACTCCAGGTATTCTTGGAAGACACGGATTATCTGGATTCGGCACAGTCTGGCTTTAGGCCGGGACATGGAACTGAAACAGTCTTGGTCGCCTTAGTGGATGATCTTTGCCGGGAGCTGGACAGGGGGAGTGTGTCCCTGCTGGTTCTGCTGGACCTCTCAGCGGCCTTCGATACCCTCGACCACGGTATCCTTCTGGGACGCCTCGTGGGAATGGGCCTTGGAGGGACTGTTCTGCAGTGGCTCCGGACCTTCCTCGAGGGTCGCTCCCAGAAGGTGTTGCTGGGGGACACCTGTTCATCCCCACAACCATTGTCTTGTGGGGTTCCTCAGGGCTCAATATTGTCTCCCATGTTGTTTAACATCTACATGAAGCCGCTGGGAGAGATCATCCGGAGTTTCGGAGTGCGATGTCATCTGTACGCAGATGATGTCCAACTCTGTCACTCCTTCCCACCTGCTACTAAGGAGGCTGTCCAGGTCCTGAACCGGTGCTTGGCCGCTGTAACGGTCTGGATGAGGGCGAACAAATTGAAATTGAATCCAGACAAGACAGAGGTCCTCCTGGTCAGTCGCAAGGCCGAACAGGGCATAGGGTGACAGCCTGTGTTGGACGGGGTTACACTCCCCCTGAAGACGCAGGTTCGCAGCTTGGGAGTGATCTTGGACTCGTCGCTGAGCCTAGAACCCCAGGCTCAGCATTTGCACAGTTAAAACTTGTGCGCCAGCTGTGCCCGTACCTTGGGAAGTCTGACTTGGCCACGGTAGTCCACGCTCTGGTTACATCCCATATAGACTACTGCAACGCTCTCTACGTGGGGTTGCCTTTGAAGACTGCTTGGAAGCTTCAAATGGTCCAGCGTTCGGCAGCCAAGTTGCTAATAGGAGCGGCATTCAGGGAGCATATCACTCCTCTGTTGCGCCAGCTCCACTGGCTGCCAGTTTGCTACCGGGCACAATTCAAAGTGCTGGCGTTAGCCTATAAAGCCCTAAATGGTTCTGGCCCTACTTACCTCTCCGAACGCATCTCCTCCTATGAACCGACTAGGACATTAAGATCATCTGGGGAGGCCCTGCTCTCTGTCCCGCCTGCATCACAGGCGCACTTGGCGGGGACGAGAGACAGGGCCTTCTCAGTGGTGGCCCCTCGGCTGTGGAACGCCCTGCCTGCAGATATCAGATCGGCCCCCTCCCTGCTGGCGTTTCGGAGGAAAGTGAAGACCTGGCTGTTCGAACAAGCATTTGATTAAACAGTGTAATTGAACATAGGAATACGGAATAATGGATGACAAGACTGGATTCTGATTTTACTGTTGAGGCGCTCATGATTGTTATACGGATGTTTAATGATTTATGTTGTAATTGTTTTTAATTGCCCTATACTTGTGTCGTGATGTTTTGTACTGATGTTGTTCACCGCTTTGAGTCAGCTGAGGGCTGAGAAAAGCGGTACAGAAATAAAGTAAATACATAAATAATAAATAAGAAAGAGTTGTATTTCATCTGCCTTGAGCCTCTCTCTCTCTCTCTCTCTCTCTCTCAAGGAAGCAGGGGATTGTGTAGGTGTTTGTGTTTACAAACAAAAAGCATGCCGCTGCTCTAAAAATACAGCCAAACGTCTCCAGGCATGACTCAGTCGCCAAGAGAATGACTTGTGCTTATGGGAATCATCACCTCTGCTTGGGTAAGAAGGTGGCATCGCCGTCAAGTTGACCTGGACGTGTGATGCGGAACCGGAGTCCGGAGTGCCTTTCCTGCCAGAGAGCAAAAGGGCTCTGCGGGTGTCATGTCTCCTTTTTCTCCCTGCAGCCAATTTAGAAGAAGCGCAGAGCGGGGACGCAGCAAGCCAGGTGGTAGATAAACAAATAAAAGGGCTAAACAATACTACTGTTCGGTGGTTGAGCGACCGAATCCAAAGGGCGCTCGCTCACCAATGGTCCCTCTTCCTCCTGGAGGGAAGTGACCAATGGGGTGCCACAGGGTTCTGCCCTGGGCCCAGGGCTGTTCAACATCTTTTTTAATGGCTTGGTTGAGGGTATAGAAGGCATTAGGGATGTGCATTCAGGCCAAAAGGCATGCCATTTTGGGGTCCGTTTTCGTCTGACCCTTCATTTTGTTTAGCGGAAATTTACCAAAAGGGGAGGCGTGTTTCCATTTCATTTGGCAGAGATTCAGCTCATTGGCTACAATGGGAAATTTTAAAGGTTCAATCCTCAGCCACTTTAAGGCCTATCTGCACGAGACCTACCTCAGTTGTAGACCCCATTTACAACTGCAGCGTGCCGTCGCGCCTGGGGGCTATAACTCTTAGTGAAAGAGGCATGGACGTGGCATCTTTCCCCAGGGGATTGCTTCTTGCTCTCCTTTAGGAAACTGGAACTCCCAAAAACCAAAACGCAACAGATAACTCGACATGGTATTTATTGTTCAGAATGAGTTATCTTTCTCAGGCAGAAGCTTGATGTTTCAACAGGGATACGGGAAATATACTTTACAATCTCTGAAGTCCAAGGAGTTTGCAGCTGAGAAGCTTTTCCTGTTTCCTCTTTCCTCAATGGCTGTGAATATCGGAATAAACACAACCCCAGTCCAATGGCCTATGTTGAAGGGACAAGACCTTCCTCTGGTGCCAAAAGAACTGGTTTAATGGCACTTGGGTCTCCTCAATGTTGTCCAGGACAATCTGGACATAAAGCATGGGTCCCAAGGGTAAAAAACCTTAGAATTGGTGCTGAGAGGTAATTTAAGCAGGGGCTTTTAGAGCCAAGTCTCTTACTCACGACCATCTGATAGAAACTCTGATGGCAGAATGAAAGAATGGGAAGCACTCCCCTCCTCCAGGAAGAGGTGGAGCCAAACAATTGAGCTGAGAAACCAATCCATCTGGTGCAAACAACATTGATTGACAGCTATAAATAACCAATCAATCCAACTATACATAAGCAGGGTAAGAAGGCAGGATTAAGCATGATACAACAGTTTAAATCTTGCAACTGACAGTTCTACACGTAGGTGGCACCACTCACGCCATCACATGCAGGTCTGCCAAATTTCAAAACAATTCACCAATCTACTGATTTTTTCGAACTCTTTTAAGTTTTAACCATAACATTTTTAAAAAATAAGACATACTGCAAGAGAGGATTTTTGGAATTGTTGTCACTGGTTGTGTCTATTTTCAGCCAATCAGAGCATGGACACAAGTAGGCTTTTGATTGGCTGAGAGACACACTGAGAGAGAAACTTCAACTCCCATTATGCTCCGAGAGGAACTTTTCAATGGCCACCCTAGGTTAGTGCTTCTGGGAAAGCGAGTTCCCAGGGCCCTCCCGGGAAGAGGAGGTAACTTCCCAAGAAACAAATGGAGGAGGCTTCTTCTGCTGGGGAGAGAAAAAGATGCCACAAATCTCCCTGCCTAGGGTATTTTGTGAATTTATCTCTTTCCGAAAATATCAGCTCTCTGAATCCATTTTGCTGGTCTTTTCATCTCTCTCTTCCCCTTTCTGTTTTCGTAAATTAAATAAAAATGGACCTTCGAAAACTGCAAATCTTGTTGTTAACAGCGATTCGGGCAAAAGTCTACGAGGCACGCTTATCAGGTTTGGAGATGATACTAATTTGGGAGGAATAGCTAATACTCCAAAATGACTCTAACTAGGAAAATGAATTTCAACATGAAGTGTCGGATAAATGAAACACAGAGATACAGGATGGGGGACACCTGGCTTGACAATAGTACATGTGAAAGAGACCTTTGTTGACCACAAACTGAGCACGAGCCAACAATGTGATGCAGCAGCACAAAAAACCAATGGGATTTTGGACTACATCAAAAGGAGTATCATGTCTAGATCGAGGGAAGTAATGGTGCCCCTCTCTTCTGCTTTGGTCAGACTTCATCTGGAAGACTGTCCAATTCTGGGCACAATGCAAGAGGGATATTCACAAGCTGGAACATGTAATCACAATAGCATAGATGTATCGTAGCGATGTACCCAGGGGCGGCTAACCCATTACGCAAAGTAAGCATTTGCAGTATAGTTCATTTTGCCCAGGGGTGCTCTTGAGGCACTCTTGGGGGAAAATGGACCTTGACATATGGGATGCATAGTTCACCTACAATCAAAGAGCATTCTGAACTCCACCAAGGATGGAATTGAACCAAATGTGGCATACAGGCAGGGGCGGCTCACCCATTACGCAAAGTAAGCAGTCGCGGTAGAGTTGATGTTACCCGGGGTGCTCTTGAGGTGCTCTTGGGGTAAAATAGACCTTGACATATGCGAGTTGTAGTTACTGGGATGTAGAGTTCACCTACAATCAAAGAGCATTCTGAACTCCACCAATGATGGAACTGAACCAAATATAGCACACAGAACTTCCATGGTGAACAGAAAATATATATCAGTGATTGGTGGGGGGGGGGGCTCCAAACGACTGTTTGTTTACCACTGAAAATTACCTAAGGCCACCTCTGTATGTACCCTGTAGCATATTTGTTTTCTTTGTAAACTTCGGACCTTGACACCTCCATGAGGTCTACTCTCATAGATGTGTCAAGCTATGAAATCATGTCTGTGACTGTATCACTTCATTTAGCAAATAAGGGGTCAAATTATTTAATGTTTCTGTTGTTGTTCATCCAGAGGCTTGATATGAGGGAATGGTTCAGTCAGAGATTGTGAGGAATGATGGGTTTTCCAGTGTGGGAAACGAGGGGTTTTTGGATCATGGCTCATTCTGGAAGAATGGGTCTGTGTCTGGTCAGATGGAAATGGATTCAGAGCAGGGCGGAGATGGAGATACTGTGGCAGATAGGGAAAACCTTTCCCTTAGTCGTTCCTTGGCAATAGAAGATAAGGGGTTGGAAGGGAAAGATCTTCCCCCTGGGAAAACACCTGAGGTCAATAGGAGTTGGGGACTTGATCTCCAGGAGGAGGAAGCCAGGTTTCAGAGGTCACAGAGACTCCATGAGAAATCCTTGAGACAAAGCAGATGTCAAAGGCATGACTTCATGGCTTGTGGTCCTTCAATCAAAGTGTTGTTTACCAAAAGGGTCAGAGCAGGCAATGCTGCGTTACTGTGTACACCTTGATCTTGTTCCACGTTCAAGTCTATGTTTAATTCTTTGGGAAAGTGTTGTGCTCATATTCATGGATTCATGTTTAGGAAGAACCTGCTAGTTCTCTATGTCGAGCACAGATAAATATTGTCATGACTCCTTAGGAATCATGCAATGAGTGTCAACACGGGACACAGAAAAGTTGGGAATAGGTTTTATAGAAACATACAAGGTTCATAGGAAACCACTTGTCCAAAACATTTGGCTGGGACAATCAAGGACTAGAGGAAGCAATAAAAGTAGATTGAACCTGTTAAGATAGATATGCAAAGTTACAAAACTTTAACACGTTGTTTTCAGGTCAGGCAAACTCATTCTATTAAAACATTACTAGGAAAATCGCAATCAAAATTCTCACCTTTTTGAGATCATGCTTGTTACCAAGTTTCCCAGATGGTGGTAAGGTGGAAACTGTAAAATTATTCGGATCTTCACAATCACGGATTTTGGATTCCTTAATCAGAGAATCCAACTTCTTTTTTGCAATGTTCTCCACTCGCTTTCGATTGGTGGAAGCCTACAAATAGAGAAAGACAACCAAGAGACACAAAACCTTGAGTTTCACTGCATAGAAACCCACGACAACAACATCATTAAATAAAGAAGAAAAGTACAAACAGCACCAAAATGATCTCTGTTGATTCTGAACAAACTGCTACATTTAGAGTTGCCATATCATCTGCATAGCTCAATATTATTTGGATTCTGAGCATGATCCTGGCACTCATTTGGAGAATAAGATGGTTTGTATTCTAAGTTATATCCTACATATAATTTTTGGACAGAGGAAGAAATTGTCAGTGGTATCTCCGCACAGCAAGGCAAGGAAATGCATCGATCACAATCTCCTTTAAGCTATCAACTAATTTATTGTACATCTATTTACATTAGAAGCTAAGCACATCATTAAAACTGCTTCCTCTCCATCCGGCAGCTACATCACGAACACAGAACACGCTGTTATCAGCATTAGTCCACACCTCCTACATTCCAGAGTGACGTATGACGCACTACATTTCGTCCATTGCTCCCTGCACTAAGATTTATGACCTCTCTAGAAATGCCGATTCCCTTCAGGGTTCAGTTAACCCTTTCCCCACAGTAATTACACTCGGCACATAGCATTGCATTTTATATTAAACATATATACATACTTTGAAATCTACATTACACATTTTCAAAACACATCAGCAGAAATACCATGGGATTTACCTCTTTGAAGAGTCAGATATCCATTTCCTAAATGTTTAGTATTGTACTAAAAAAAGTTTACACACTTCGATACGAGGGTTGAATGAAAAGTAATGCCTCCACCTTCGTAACTCCTCAACAGATGGCAGTACTGGTATGCGGCAGGTACTGGCTTCTTCAGTAGACTCTCCTCTACAGTTCCATCTTGGCAGGAAGCCTTAGCATTGAGTGGTTGTGTTCTTAGAGTGAAAAGTAATGCCTCCATTTTCGTCACTCCTCAACAGAGGGCAGTACTGGTATGCGGCAGGTACTGGCTTGTTCAGTTGACTCTCCTATACAGTTCCATTTTGGCAGGAAGCCTTAGCATTGAACAGTTTTGTTGTTAAAGTGAAAAGTAATGCCTCCACCTTCGTAACTCCTCAACAGATGGCAGTACTGGTATGCGGCAGGTACTGGCTTGTTCAGTAGACTCTCCTCTACAGTTCCATTTTGGCAGGAAGCCTTAGCATTGAACGGTTGTGTTGTTAAAGTGCGAAGTATAGAACCCTGCGCAGACGGTCGGTCAATGCGATTAAAAATTACAACAGCGAAACAACAGAGGGAAAACAATCAGGAACATCTAATCACCTGTCAACAAAAGATTGCCCCAGGCACTGCCAGGCCATCAAATGCTAATCAAGGTGGTCAGTGGAAACATTCACACCTAGCAAACAAAATTTGGCTACCAGTATTAAAAAACTCTAAAATTACAACAGCAAAACAACAGAGAGGAAACAATCAAGGACACATCTAATCACCTCTCAACAAAAGATTGCCCCAGGCACTGCCAGGCCATCAAATGCTAATCAAGGTAGTCAGTTGAAACATTCCCACCTAGAACAAAATTTGGCTACCAGTATTTAAAAAAACTCTAAAATTACAACAGCAAAACAACAGAGAGGAAACAAACAAGGACATCTAATCACCTCTCAACAAAACATTGCCCCAGGCACTGCCAGGTATTCAAATGCTAATCAAGGTAGTCAGTTGAAACATTCCCACCTAGCTCCAGCAGACAAGAGTCCTTTGTCCCACAGATATAAAACCCTTTTTTCCTAGTTCCAACAGACCTCGCTACCTCTGAGGATGCTTGCCATAGATGCAGGCGAAACGTCAGGAGAGAATGCCTCTAGAACATGGCCATATAGCCCAAAAAAACCTACAACAACCCAACAACATAATCCCTATTTTCTCCTATGTTTCAAAACGGCCCTTCCATCCATTCGAGAGGCTGATTGCCTCTGGAAATCTGGATGCCTGCTCGCAGAAAGTTTTGCAAAAGCACAGATGAAACAAATTGCAAGCTAATTAAGATAAAGGTGATAAAGCAGAAACAAATGTAGATCAGCTCGTTTGAAAAAAACAATACAAACGAAACTTAATGAGCAACACAATACGGCAAAGGCAAGAGGCCCTGCTTGGAAAGAACAAGGGTTCTTTCAAATGTCCCATCTGCGCTAAATAAGGTGTTGGATCTTGCTAATTGTTATGCTGGAGCAAGCGAGCCTGTTTAATTATCAATGTTTTAATCTTGTTTTAACTTTTGCACCTTGTGGGTTCTTAACGATATTTTTTCAAGGGGGGAAAAATGATGTAAGCAGCTTTGAGTCCCAAACTGGGAAAAGCGAGAATGGAAATAATAAGCCTGACAGCAGGGAAGCAATCACTGTGCCATTGGCTTTAATGACCTCAGTATTGTTCCTGCGAGCGGTCAGAAAAATCGCTTATTCATCTGATAACATGCTTATCACCATCCCTGAGTACCCTCAACAGGGCTATAAAGCAAAAGAGAAAACTTAAGGGAGGAAAAAGTAAAAAGAAAGTTAATACAAGCCAAATACTTACTTACTTAGGCGATCCCTCGTCGTCCAAGTAGGATAATCTTCCAGGGTGGGTCCCTAGGTGACTGTGGAGCCCTATACTTGACCTGCATCTTCTCCCGCAGTGAGGGCATCGGTTTCCAGGTGGAAAGTGGTCCCAGTCGGGGTTGGCTTGACATGCCTTTACCTTGGCATGTTTCTCCCTTTCTGCAGCACTGCTGGTCACAGCTGACCTCCAGCTGGAGCGCTCGAGGGCCAGGGCTTCCCAGTTCTCAGTGTCTATGCCAGAATTCTTAAGGTTGGCTTTGAGCCCATCTTTCAATCTCTTTTCCTGTCTTCCAACATTCCGTTTTCCATTCTTGAGTTCAGAGTAGAGTATCTGCTTTAGTAGACGGTGCTCGGGCATCCGGACAACGTGGCCGGTCCAGCGGAATTGATGGTGGAGGACCATTACTTCAATTCTGGTAGTCTTTGCTTCTTCAGGTCTCTACTTCTTTTTTCCCAAGAGATATTTTAGGGAGCTGCTGGTGACTTCCATAAGTTGCAAACAAAAACAAAATGCATCGGACCTATTTATCATTCAAAAATCAAATGATTGTTGTAACTGCTACAAAACAACTCCAATCTCATATGTTAGCATAAAATAGCAGATTTAGGATTACATCATCAACCTCAAAAACAAACCAACTATGTTTTTGGAGATTATAAACAGACTTGTCTTCCTCTTAGTTATTCGTTATAAACATCCATCTTGTTGCTTCCTCCATCATCTATTTTTTTCCAATTATTATTACATGCCCTTCTATGAAATTCATAAGTTTCAAAAAACAAACAAATCCATTACGATTTCTCTCTTAAACTTTTAAAGTATTTATTATATTTTTTGCAGATGTTTCCATAAATACTCTTACAAAATCCTCATCAATTATCCACCAACCCCAAAAAAAAAAACAGTTTTTTTTTCACATACTTTCACCCATTCTATACTTATGTAACACCATTTTTTCTTACACTTTCCTTCTTTCACTACTTCATTCCCATATCCGTTATTAACTCCCGAATAAGGATGATAAGGCTAGCTATTTAATAAAAATATATATTACCATCTTTCATTACAATACTATTCATAATCAACTTACCAAAGAGGCACCCATCTTTCATTCCTTATATTTAAACAAATCCCCCTTCCTTTCACCTCATCATAACCACCCTTGTTGATATCAGCAAAGGTCCCTGCCTCCCCATTCAATCTTTATTCCCTCACACCTTCCGTTTTCTTTTCCCCCCCTTTTCTTCTATCCCCTTTCCTTCCATTCTCACCCACCCTTTTCTTCCCCCTTCTTTCCCCTTTTTTCCTCCCCTCCCCCCCCCTTCTCCCCTTTTCTCC
>NW_026844811.1:20115551-20146581 GCF_025583915.1 Anolis sagrei ordinatus | reverse complement strand
GGGCTGACTTTCTCAGTTCAGGCATCGTTTTAGATTGATGAGTACCTTGGCAGTTCTCCCGGTTTCCTTGGCTATCGTCTTGAAAGATTTCTAGGACACCAAGTACGGTTAGTGGATTGCTAACAGGTTCCATTATTTTACAGTGTGCCTTTGGGCTTTGATCTTGTTCATGGACATTCATGTTTGCTGATTTTTGCTGTGGCTTTTGACTTTGCATTTTTCCTTCATTTTGTAACCATTTTTCATCAATAAAAAAGGATAGTTTTTTTCACAGTCAAGTGTGGTGGATAGTTATCTTAGGGCCTCATTTTCTGCTCTGGGTTGCAACAGTTGCAACAAAACAATAACAAAGCCAGCGGACCTGATGGGATCCCTGCTGAAATCTTTAAAGAGGGAGGACCTGAGCTGACACAACAACTCCACCGACTCATAGAAAAAGTGTGGGTGACCAAGAAAATCCCAGCAGATGTCAGGGATGCCACCATCATCACCCTCTTCAAAAAAGGGGAAACTATCGAGGTATCTCCCTTCTAACCTCCGCTGGGAAAATCCTCGCAAGAATCCTTGCAAACCGCCTTCTGCCCCTCTCAGAAGACCCCTCCCAGAATCCCAGAACGGCTTCCGCCCCTCCAGAGGAACAAGCCAAATATCCCTGATCTGAAATGTATGGAACCAGAATACCTGTATTTATATAATGTTTTATACTAGGATGGTTTTATGCTTTAGGCTTTTTAAGTCTCTTCCGCTGTGTTTTCCAGTGTTTTGATGAGTGATGGTCACTTGTTGGCCTGATAGGTGTCTTGTGTCCAAATTTGGTGTTAATTCGCCCAGTGGTTTTTGAGTTATGTTAATTCCACAAACGAACATTACATTTTTATTTATAGAGATATATACTAGGGCTGGGCGGTTTCGTTTCGTAATTTCGTAATTCGTTAAAAATTCATTTTTTTTTATAACGAAGCGATATTGAACCATTCAGGAGCAACTAAAAAACGAAACGAATTTTTCCAATTCGTTTCGTAATTGTTTCGTTATTGATTCGTAAATGTTTCGTTATTCTTTCCGCATGTCTGGTGCAAGTTTTAGGGTTGCTGTTTGTTTTCTCAGTGAAAAAATATATAATTATCACACCAACAGTCAACAACAGAGGGAGAGGGAAGCTTCAGAAGTTTTTTTTAGCGTATTGCGCGATCGCGGCCGCCATTAACGAATCGATTCGTAATTGTTTCGTAATTGTTTTATGATTTCCGAAATTTCATAAATATCGAACTTTTTTTAAGGAAAATTTCGGAATTCTTTTAAATAACGAAATGCAAAAAACCCCTAAAAACGAATCGAGTTTAGAAACAAATTTTTCCGTGTTTGGACAGCCCTAATATATACGTTATGCGCATAAGCCAAAGATTTGTGCATCTGGTATTGCGTCGTAAGTACGAATCATACAAAACTGATCCGACTTACTCTAAATGTCAATACTTACATCTCCATTCATCAGTTTACAGTCATCGTCCATCTCATCTGCGCTGTCCTCATCGGAGACTTCTCCTTCTTCCACGTCCTCACTAATGTTGGCTGGAAGTTTCTTTCCCTAGAAGGATCAAGGGAACGTCAAGCGGTTAGTATTTATTTCATTGACAGGATTTCTATCCCGCTTTCCTCACCCAAAGGGGAGACTCAAAGCGGTTTACACATAACTGGCAAAGCTTCAATGCCATACATTGGACACTGCTGCGAAGCCAATCCATAACAACCACAACAATTAATGACAATTAAGCATAAATCATAATTAGACAGTACATAAGCAATGATTAAAACAATACATTATAAAAACAGTCTCGCCAGTCGTATTGTCATTCTAGTCCGCGTCCTTTAAACTCTACAAACATCTACTGTCGGAAGGCCTGGTCCCAAAGCCATGATTTCAATTTCTTTCTAAAAGCCAGGAGGGAGGGAGCAGATCTTACCTCATTTGGGAGTGTGTTCCGTAGGCAAGGGGCCACCACCAAGAAGGCCCTGTCACTCGTCCCCGCCAGACGCATTTGCGCAATTGACGGGAGCGAGAGCAGGGCCTCCCCGGATGATCTTAGATTACGAGGTGGGACGTAGGGGCGGATGCGTTCGGACAAGCAAGCTGGGCCAGAACCATATAGAGCAGTGTTTCTCAACCTTCCTAATGCCGCGACCCCTTAATACAGTTCCGCGTGTTGTGGGGACCCCCCAAACATAAAATTATTTTCATTGCTACTTCATAACTATAATATTGCTACTGTTATTAATCGTCATGTAAATATCTGATATGCAGGATGTATTTTCATTCACTGACAAATTTGGCACATACCCGATACACCCAATTTGGATACTGGTGGAGTTGAGGGTGATTTTGTCATTTGGGAGTTGTAGTTGCTGGGATTTATAGTTCACCTACAATCAAAGAGCATTCTGAACTCCACCAACGATGGAATTGAACCAAACTTGGCACACAGGACTCCCATGACCAACAGAAAATACTGGAAGGGTTTGGTGGGCTTTGACCTTGAGTTTGGGAGTTGTAGTTCACCTACATCCAGAGAGCACTGTGGACTCAAACAATGATGGATCTGGATCTGGAGTTTGGGGGAAAAAGAGACCTTGACATTTGGGAGTTGAAGTTCCTGGGATTTATAGTTTACCTACAATCAAAGAGCATTCTGAACCCCACCAACAATAGAATTGGGCCAAACTTCCCACACAGAACCCCCATGGCCATCAGAAAGTACTGTGTTTTCAGATGGCCTTTGGTGACCCCTCTGACACCCCCTCATGACCCCTCCAGCGGTCCCGACCCCCAGGTTGAGAAACCCTGGTATAGAGCTTTATAGGTCAAAACCAGCACTTTGAATTGGGCTCGGAGATGGACTGGCAGCCAGTGGAGCTGGCTCAACAGGGGGGTGGTATCCTCCCTGTATGTCGCCCGGGTTAGTAATCTGGCTTCCGCCCGTTGGACTAGCTGAAGTTTCCAAACAGCCTTTAAAGGCAGCCCCACGTAGAGTGCGTTGCAGTAATCTATTCAGGATGTAACCAGAGCGCGGACCACTGTGGCCAGATCCGACTTCCCAAGGTACGGGCGCAGCTGGCGCACAAGTTTTAATTGTGCAAAAGCTCTCCCAGCCACCGCTGAGACCTGGTGTTCCAGGCTCAGCGATGAATCCAGGATCACTCCCAAGCTGCGAACCTGCGCCTTCAGGGGGAGTGCGACCCCCTCCAACACAGGCTGTCACCCTATGCCCTGTTCGGCCTTGCGACTGACCAGTAGGACCTCTGTCTTGTCTGGATTCAGTTTCAGTTTGCTAGCCCTCATCCAGTCCGACACAGCGGCCAAGCACCGGTTCAAGGTCTGAACTGCCTCCTTGGGGACAGGTGGGAAGGAGCAAACTAGAGGAACTACAGCATCAAATGGCATTTTAGCAAGGATTGAAGAATATCATGAATAATGCACACATACAGATTGTATCTGTATCTTATCTAAGTTCCACCGCTTCTCCATTTCTTCTTCATGATAGTTGTTGCAGGACAGGACGAGAGTGCAACAACTCTCAGGACACCTGCAATGTCTTTGAATGATGCTGAAGCATTTCATCTCCTTTTTTGCTTTATGAGGCTTTCACCCAGACTCCATTAAACGATATTCTACAAGACCTTAAAACAGCATCTTCATATATGCATTAGTAGGATGCTAAGAGTAATGCGCCACCTCACAGATGATAAACTGATACCTTCAAGAGGCTTAACAAGCCCTTACTTACGCCCACCTTCTCTTGGTAGGAGGGATGATTCTTAAGTGCTTGAAAGAATATCCTGCAACGTTCCATGAATCCAGGATGCCTTTGCTCAGAGACCATTTTTATGACAGCAATGAAACAATTTGTGGGCAGGGAGGAGAAAAGGGGGACAAAAATTCTTGATGCTTACAGGAGCTTGCAGACTCAGACATGAGATTAACTTAGACAAGAGTTGTGCTGGTACGGCTGTACCAGGAGCTCCCACTTCTTTTCCTTTCTGTTGAGTGTTTGCATGTATTCCAAAGTTCCATGCATTTTGCAATAAGGTTGCAATCATAGGGCCAAGGACCCATCAATTATCATTAGGTTCTTTAGTTCCGCCCCTTTTTCTGGGTTAAGGAGGGAGAAAGGGGACTTCGAGTTCAGTCCACACAGAGAAGCCTTTCGTACAGGACGTGAATCAGTTCCACCTGGAGAAAGCTTCGCCTTTTTCAGCTTTGCTGGGGGGATCCAGTCCCACCGCTCTACAGAGAACGACAGCATAGCCTTGGTTGGGGAATTTAGTTCCACAACTCTACAGCCAGCCTTCGCTGGGAATTGAAAGCCTTCTTTCCTCTTGGAAATCTACTAAAGGACTCTGTTTGGTAAGGACCACTCACGGCAGCCATAACGCAAATTGGAACCGGGTGTAGGGGCCCCACGCCAGCAAAGCCTAAATATAGATTGCCCAAGGAGGGGTCAAGGATTTCCCTTATAGAAGGAAGAAACAGTTTATGAAGAAAGTTGCCTGTCCCTTGTGGACAAGATTTAAGCAAGCCACCAGTTGATTCAAAGCCTTGAAGTATTTGTTTGATTTATTGCAGATTTAAGCAACAAGAAAAACTTTGTTGAACTTTCTAAGTCTTTAAAAGAACCTCGTGTGGGGAAATCCGAAAGGCCTCTCAGCCGAGGCACCCCCGGCGTCCCGTTGGGCATTCAGAAAACACGTCCTGTCTACAGACTCTTTCACAGGCCCAGCGCGTGACAGCATGATTGTTTCCTTTTGACCCTTCTGGCCAATTTTTGATATGACCCATGGATGAATCAAGGCTCTTTCCATGGAGAAGGGTAAACACCATGGTTTTCTATGGGTGAGCAGATGGCAACTGGTAGGTGCCATATGTTCTGTATATCAAAATCTAGAGCTAATAGGGTGAAACTGGTTGCCGCTGTCATTTCCCCACCCAGAAATTAAAAAAGGCCAAAAGTAGCATCACGGTGGAGAGAGTAGAGAGAGTCGATGCTTCTTTTGGGTTCTCCACTTCGTTCAGAAAAGGACATTGTTCCTTTTTTGTAAGATATAGTATTCACATTGACCTGTGGATGTTAACCTTGGTTTTGGAGGCCTTTGTTGTAGTCTGACAAGCAACAAAGGATTTTTCTGAATGTTCAGAGAATGAGGGAGATAAAGTGAGGAGTCTGTGAGTGATCGAAGAGAACTGCGGGCAGACGAGGCCAATGTTTTGGATTCTTTTGCTCATTCCGAGGCAACGGGGAAAGGGAAAGTTCCAGTTCCCTTGAGAAAAGGTTTTGAGTCGATCGGGAGTTTTCCAGGGATAATAGATTAGGCCTGAGAACACAGGGAGTGAAAAACCGGCAAACTAGATATTCTCAGCGAAACTGAGATAAGATTCTGAGGTCCAGATGTATCAGGCATGATGTCATGGGTGTCTTAGAAGGCTTAAATTAAGTGGTTTGACTTCAGGTCTCTTGTTGCTATAGGAGATCAATCTCCTGTTAATTGTTCCTGTATTGTCAAGATTCCTGTTACATGTTCCTGTTTTCATGCTCATGGATGTACTATTGGATTAATTCCGTGTTTCTTGGGTTCTTTGGCTTTGTGTTCTATCCTGGCATTTTTGAATTATTGCACCACCTGCTATTCGCCAGGAAGTAGCAGCCAGCAATGAAAGGACCATGGCATTGACATCTCCGGCCCATCCTCTGTTTGGATATCAGCCAGCAAGCCAATGCCTTAAGTCAAGGAATAGTTTCCTAAGATCTACAGAGATACTCAGAGGAACACCTTAGCAAGCGAGAGTCCAAAAGAGGCAGGTCAAAACCCAGAACCTCAATCAGTGGCTGAGACCGGAGGAGACACTCCCAGACACAGAAGGCTGGATGACTTGGAAAGTGCTGAACAGGCTGCACTTTAGCACCACGAGATGCAGAGCTAAGAAATGGGGCTACCAAGTGGAGTCCACGACATTTGAATGTGGAGAAGAGCAAACCACAGACCACTTACTACAATGCGGTCTGAGCCCTGGCACATGCACAATCGAGGACCTTCTCACAGCGACACCAGATGCACTCCAAGTGGCCAGATTCTGGTCAAAGAACATTTAGTATAATGCCAAGTTTTTTACTTTGTTTGTGATTGTTCCATACATTATAATTGTATTCTTAATTCGCTTCTGACACTGAGCCCGAGCACGGCTGAGACCCCCGCCTTCAAATTGGTGTGAACCGCAGCGGAGAGTTCCGCAGTTCCTGGGAGCCAAATTTGGGACCAACGGATGAAATGTGCCCCAGCAGCCAGCTCAAAACCAGGAATGCCTGCAGCTTTCCTTTGCTTTCCCCTTCTCCTTACATTGTAACATTCCCCTAATAAAAGTACTTGAAACTTGCAACATTTAATCTCTCCGCTTGATACTTTTGTATCTTTCCCTGCCTCAGACTAATCCAACATTAAAATAAACCTTTTTCCAGGCTCCGGAGAGCCGTGAGCCTGCCGGGGGCGCCTACTGGCACCCCCGGAACGCCGGATCTGCGTTCGTTTAAACCGCGGATACGGAAACCGCCATTTTGGATCCCCGTATCCGCTAAAACAACAAAACGGCGGATCGACGCCGTTCCAATTTTGTATTTTTCTGCTATTAATTCTAAGACTAACTGCCATCTCGCTTTCCTCATTTTGGACTCCCCCGCCCGGGAAATAATTGGTTTGGTTTAAGGTATTTCATTTGACAGAAATCAGCTGTTTGTCAATTTGGCCGGTTTCTTCCAAGGCAGCCCGTTTCTTTTCAGCGCCGCTCGTTCCTGCCCAGCCCCGCAGCCGGGGGCTCACTATGGCTACCCATGGGAGGCCCTGGGAAGGCGGCCAGGCGGGGACCCCGGCCCTGGAGGAGAGACACAGTTCTCCAAAGGCCGGACAAATGGACTCTGTTGCTATCCAACCCAGTGCTCACCACTGGACTATTTTGCCTTTTCTTTTTGACTCCCTGACTCATGAACTGGACTGTTTACATATCCACGGCCATGGATCCTCTGCTGGTGCCTGATCCGAGACGCTGGCAGCCTCCGTTTCCGCGCATCCTTTTCCACGTCTATGAAATCTCCGATTTATGTCATAATAAAGATCAAATATTATAATAAATTTTCCTGGGATGGGGATGGGGTTTTGCTTTATATGTAATGAAATGTTGTATGGAATATACTGTGTCCCCTTTTCCCGCCTTTCCTGTTGACCCTTGCCCCACAAAGTTGTGACCTGAAGATTACTGTGATGCCCTGGGGAGAAGTTCCTCTGTTTTCCCCAAACCCTTCCTGATTGACTCATCAGCATGAAACAATACCTGATTTCTTCCGCCTGGTGAGGTATTTTTATTATTATCTTTTATTTTAGAATTGGCAATTTTCCTGGCCTCACCAAGGTACCCAGGGCCCTTTTGGCGCGGTCCTCGGGTCTCTCTCTCTCTCGGGGACTCCACTAAAAGTAGCTCGATATCAACACGATAAAAAAAAATAGAGATTGCCCTGTTTCTCCAATGTGGAGTGCATGTGGGATTAGTGGCAAAGGATGCCCATGTCACATTGGAGGATGAGATGGTAAAGAATGTCTTTCCACCTACTGCAAGGCAGCATCTCAGCCTGAGATAAGTCGCACACCAAATGAGGAGATGGACCCCAGCCAGCAGGAACAGAGGAGAGAAAGAGGAGAGGGAAGGGACAAAGCTAGCCGCCAGCCTGAGACTCACCCGAGGCTCATTTCAAAGCTTCACGCTACATGGCATTAGATGTTGATTGACATTCGGAGGAGTCCAGAGAGACACCGGAGGTCAGACACAGTCAAACATGGTTATTTATTTAGACCAAAAATAACAAAGACATCTTTGGCAGTCTGCACTGGCTGCAGCCTCCACAAACCGATACCCGCAGCAGAAACTCACCGTTGCCACTCCTTGGAATATTAATAGATTAGTAATATTATTAACGTTATTAATATTATTGATTATACACTGGACATAAATATTTAATATTTTTATTGATATTTTCAAAAACCCGCAAAACAGCGAGTCCGCGAAAAGTGAACCGCGAAGTAGCGAGGGAACACTGCCTATCTCGTTTGCTGGGCCATACTGTGTTTTTGTATCAGTAAAATAATAATAATAGTTGTGTGTGGGCAATGAATATTTCCTTACCTTGACCAAGATTTTCCCTTTCAAGTTCTCCGGGGAAGGCAGTTTTGTGGGATCTTCATTCCTCACGGAAGACAGGTCCAGCTTGTCCCCCAAAACTTCAGTGAGATACTGGGCCATCTTTTTCTGCTGGGCGACGCTGCAGTGATTCTCAATGGACAAAATGACCGGGTATCTGGTTGGGGGGAACAAACAAGCAAGACATCGTTATGACTTCATATTTTCCTTAATGCGCCCACACATTCATTGTCCTGGCATTAAATCCAGTCATGTCTGATTCTGGGGTGTGGTGCTCATCTCCATTTCTAAGCCGAAGAGCCGGAGTTGTCCATAGACACTTCCAAGGTCATGTGGCCAGTGTTCACATGGTGTTTGTGGCACAAGTTCCAATGGATCATCTGAGCAAGGGTGTTGTGCCTCTGCTTGGAGTCTGTCTGCGCGATCTTCTTGCAGCAGCTGAGGATGTGCTGCTTCTTTGCAGAGTCTACACTTGGGATCTGTTGTCGACTTGTCAATTCTTGCTTTGATGGTGTTTGTGGCACAAGTTCCAATGGATCATCTGAGCAAGGGTGTTGTGCCTCTGCTTGGAGTCTGTCTGCGTGATCTTCTTGCAGCAGCTGAGGATGTGCTGCTTCTTTGCAGAGTCTACACTTGGGATCTGTCGTTGACTTTTCAATTCTTGCTTTGATGGTGTTTGTGGCACAAGTTCCAATGCATCATCTGAGCAAGGGTGTTGTGCCTCTGCTTGGAGTCTGTCTGCGTGATCTTCTTGCAGCAGCTGAGGATGTGCTGCTTCTTTGCAGAGTCTACACTTGGGATCTGTTGTTGACTTTTCAATTCTTGCTTTGATGGTGTTTGTGGCACAAGTTCCAATGGATCATCTGAGCAAGGGTGTTGTGCCTCTGCTTGGAGTCTGTCTGCGTGATCTTCTTGCAGCAGCTGAGGATGTGCTGCTTCTTTGCAGAGTCTACACTTGGGATCTGTCGTTGACTTTTCAATTCTTGCTTTGATGGTGTTTGTGGCACAAGTTCCAATGCATCATCTGAGCAAGGGTGTTGTGCCTCTGCTTGGAGTCTGTCTGTGCGATCTTCTTGCAGCAGCTGAGGCTGTGCTGCTTCTTTGCAGAGTCTACACTTGGGATCTGTCGTTGACTTTTCAATTCTTGCTTTGATGGTGTTTGTGGCACAAGTTCCAATGCATCATCTGAGCAAGGGTGTTGTGCCTCTGCTTGGAGTCTGTCTGTGCGATCTTCTTGCAGCAGCTGAGGCTGTGCTGCTTCTTTGCAGAGTCTACACTTGGGATCTGTCGTTGACTTTTCAATTCTTGCTTTGATGGTGTTTGTGGCACAAGTTCCAATGCATCATCTGAGCAAGGGTGTTGTGCCTCTGCTTGGAGTCTGTCTGCGCGATCTTCTTGCAGCAGCTGAGGATGTGATCTATTGTTTCATCTGCTTCCTTGCATAGTCTACACTTGGGATCTGTCGTCGACTTTTCAATTCTTGCTTTGATGGTGTTTGTGGCACAAGTTCCAATGCATCATCTGAGCAAGGGTGTTGTGCCTCTGCTTGGAGTCTGTCTGCGTGATCTTCTTGCAGCAGCTGAGGATGTGCTGCTTCTTTGCAGAGTCTACACTTGGGATCTGTCGTTGACTTTTCAATTCTTGCTTTGATGGTGTTTGTGGCACAAGTCCCAATGCATCATCTGAGCAAGGGTGTTGTGCCTCTGCTTGGAGTCTGTCTGCGTGATCTTCTTGCAGCAGCTGAGGATGTGCTGCTTCTTTGCAGAGTCTATGCGATCTTCTTGCAGCAGCTGAGGATGGGATCTATTGTTTCATCTGCTTCCTTGCAGAATCTACACTTGGGATCTGTCGTCAACTTTTCAATTCTGTGCTTTGATGGCATTTGTGGCGCAAGTTCCAGTGCATCACCTGAGCAAGGGTGTTGTGCCTCTGCTTGTAGTCCGTCTATGTGATCTTCTTGCAGCAGCTGAAGATGTGCTGCTTCTTTGCAGTCTACACTTGGGATCTGTGGTTGACTTTACAATTCTTGCTTTGATGGTGTTTGTGGCACACGTTCCAATGGATCACTGGAGCAACGGTGTTGTGCCTCTGCTTGGAGTCTGTCTGGCGATCTTCTTGCAGCAGCTAAGGATGGGATCTGTGGTTTCGCCTGCTTCCTTGCAGAGTCTACACTTGGAATCTGTTGTTGACTTTTCAGTTCTGGCTTGGATGGCCTTGGTTCTAATGGCTTGTTCTTGGGCTGCCAGGATCAGGCCCTCCTTTGTCTCCTTTTTCAGAATTCCATTTGTGAGCCACAGCCATGTTTTTTCTTTGTCCATTTCACTCTCAATTTTTCCCAGGAACTGTCCATGGAGAGCCTTCTTTATCATCATCATCATCATCATCATCAATTATTATCTATTATTATTATCTATTAATGTTTTTTTGTTGTTGTTATTATTATTATTATCAATTATTATTATTATTATCAATTTTTTATTATTATTATTATTATTATTATTATTATTATTATTATTATTATCATCATCATCAGCATCACATTAGAAGCACACTGTATTTTGACTGGCGCATCTCCCAGTGTCTTGGATGCCTTTCAGACAAAATATTCCAAATAGGAACCCAGACCCATCCAAAGAAGGACGTTGTGTCAGAGAAGAGTCATTTCAGAAGATCCAGCCACTCCTGGCGTCACATTGCGGAGGACAGACTTTGCCAGCCAATCAATCACACCTCAGGCTTTATTTGGGTTTTCGGGATCTATTTTTAGATTCTCCAGTCTTAGGCGCCCAAAACGTCACGTACAGCTTGAAGCGCATCAATATGGCTTTGGGAGGAAGGGGATTCAAGGTGAGCGGCAAAGAAAAGCAAATTGGCCCTTGGCATTCGGTTAGCGCAGTTTTAGATTGTGACGTCCCCCCCGCCACACACACACACCCCAATAAAATATGCTACGCATTGTCTGCATTATATTCATCAAAGACCTACTCTTGCTGGTACAAAGAACAAGGAGATAATTAGTAGATGTCCGTCAGGAAATGCAGGACTCAGTGTCACCAATGGATTGATGACCTCCAGCCCGGGATCCCCTTCTCATTCGTGCATAGGATCTTCAACCCCATGCACGAATGATGATGATGACAATAATAATGATGGTAATCATGGGTTAAACCCTTGTGACCTGAAGGTTGGCAGTTTGAATCCCTGGGACAGGGTGAGCTCCCGCTGTAAGCCCAGCTCCTGCCAACCTAGCAGTTTGAAAATATAAATAAAGTGTATTATCATCAGCAGCATCATCATCATCAGGGAGATAGAGAAGAATATAAATTAAGTATATTATTATTATCGGGAAGATAGAGCGGAATATAAATAAAGTGTATTATTATTATTATTATTATTATTATTATTATTATTATTATTATTATCGGGAAGACAGAGCGGAGTATAAATAAAGTGTATTATTATTATTGTTATTATTATTATTGGGAAGATAGAGCAGAATATAAATAAAGTATACTATTATTATTATTATTATCGGGAAGATAGAGCGGAATATAAATAAAGTATATTATTATTATTATTATTATTATTGGGAAGATAGAGCGGAATATAAATAAAGTATATTATTATTATTATTATTATTATTATTATTATTATTATCGGGAAGACAGAGCGGAGTATAAATAAAGTGTATTATTATCATTGTTATTATTATTATTGGGAAGATAGAGCGGAATATAAATAAAGTATAAAGTATTATTATTATTATTATTATTTGGGGAGATAGAGCAGAATTTAAATATTTATTATTATTATTATTATTATTATTATTCGGGGAGACAAAGCGGAATATAAATAACGTTTATTATTATTGGGAGATAGAGCGGAATATAAATAAAGTATTATTATTATTATTATTTGGGGAGATGAGCAGAAAATAAATAAAGATTATTATTATTATTATTATTATTATTATTATTATCGGGAAGACAGAGCGGAGTATAAATAAAGTGTATTATTATCATTGTTATTATTATTATTGGGAAGATAGAGCGGAATATAAATAAAGTATATTATTATTATTATTATTATTATCGGGAAGACAGAGCGGAGTATAAATAAAGTGTATTATTATCATTGTTATTATTATTATTGGGAAGATAGAGCGGAATATAAATAAAGTATATTATTATTATTATTATTATTATTATTATTATTATTATCGGGAAGACAGAGCGGAGTATAAATAAAGTGTATTATTATCATTGTTATTATTATTATTGGGAAGATAGAGCGGAATATAAATAAAGTATATTATTATTATTATTATTATTATTATTATTATTATTATCGGGAAGACAGAGCGGAGTATAAATAAAGTGTATTATTATCATTGTTATTATTATTATTGGGAAGATAGAGCGGAATATAAATAAAGTATACTATTATTATTATTATTATTATCGGGAAGATAGAGCGGAATATAAATAAAGTGTATTTTTATTATTATTATTATTATTGGGAAGATAGAGTGGAATATAAATAAAGTATATTATTATTATTATCAGGAAGACAGAGCGGAGTATAAATAAAGTGTGTTATTATTATTGTTATTATTATCGGGAAAAAAGAGCGGAATATAAATAAAGTGTATTATTATTATTATTATTATTATTATTATTATTATTATTGGGAAGATAGAGCGGAATATAAATATTATTATTATTATTATTATTATTATTATTATTATTGGGAAGATAGAGTGGAATATAAATAAAGTGTATTATTATTATTATTATTATTATTATTATAAATATTATTATTATAAAAGGTTTGGCAATTTCCAACATGAGAAAGTTAACTGTCCCCATTCCCTCCCCGTATCAGACATTCCCGAGCATCACAATACAAATAATGCAATTAACCAAACTTAATTTAAATGAAGAATCAACAGGAATACATACTCGCTCCGGATGAAAGCATACTTGTTGATGGTTTCAATCACGTCTTTGAAAAGTATCTTGGAGGTCAGCGTGTAGCCGTGGTGGACAATGGGTTCCCCATCCGGACCGTCCCAACAATCAACTGCAAGGCAAGACAAAGAGAATGGGAGTACATTTGGGTTTCGGATCCACATCCTATACTTTGCGGGCCGGAAATGATTTCTGAAAAAAGACGCAACGAAGGAATTGAGAACTTGGGAAAGGCATATTTCCTGGTTGAGAAAATCTGTTGTTATCACTGATTCAAGACTGGTGATAACGGTGAGCTTCCTCACCAGGAATACAAGTAGCACAGGAAAAGTCATTGTCCTGTCTTCGATCTCAGCTTGGAGAGCCTATGAGATGTCTTGCATTCCCAACAGGTTTACACAAACGGGCAGCAGACCTGCAGACTGAAGGCAGGAACCAATGGTTGAAGGAAACTTCTTGGGAAGTAATAGGCGACTCCGCTTAGAACTCCCCGACTGAGAGGTCCACCACTCAGATCATGTCTAGTAGGTATGGTTAGGTTCAGTCGGAATCTTCGTAATTCGGAATAAATTTGGAAAGATTTGCTTTTTGAAGCGATTTTGAAGTTTTTAAGGAAAGCGGAAGTCCCTTTGCCCTTCCGAAGCTTTTTCCGCCATTTTTGTTACGAAGCATTAAGTGAGTTGGAAATTATGGTCTCAATCCTGGGAAGCGTTTTAACCCAGACTGGATGGATTTCCTGCCTTTCCTCTCCCCTCGTTTCTGGTCTCAATCCTGGGAAGCATTTTAAACCAGACCGGATGGTTTTCCTGCCCGGAAATGCGGTGGCCTGAGGCGCAGAGGGGAAGGCCTCCACATGAAGTCAAGCATCCCCCCCCCCCCATAAGGGATGGTAACTTATAGTTCTGCAAAGGGCAAGGGTACCAGACTGCACAAAGGGGTTGAGTTTTGGTCAATTTGCCAAGACACCAGCAACAACAAGGACCCCATGAGGCTTTCAGGGAAGAGCCTGGCATTGGGGTCCCAGTCCTTGGAGGAAGTTATAGTTTCCCAAGGACTAAGGACCAGCTTGATCTTGGCGCTGCAAGAATCCATTCCTTGGCTCAGTGGAGATCATCAAGCACCTTTTTATGACTCTTGGACTTTCTTCAATTTCTTTTTGGCTCTAATGAACTCCTTTTCACATCTGAACTTCCCCAGTATGAACTATGGACACATGCTTTAATAAAATTATTTTAATCAATTTCTCTGGCGGGTGGGGGGAGGGAAAGGAGGCTTGACATGAATTTCTTGTGATTTCTATATTTCCCCATGTGTTTTCCCTCACAAACCCCTTCCCCCTTCCCCTCTTCGAGAAGGGGGAGCCAACGAGGAAGTTGCCCTTTGGCGCTGAAAAGGGCAATCAGCAATCACAAAAAAAACCCATATCTTGGAACTTTTGCATGGACAATAGAACTTGAAATTCCTATTTGATTTCGGAGTTGGGACCGTCAAACTGGAATTTCCTTTGGCAAACTTTTTGATCATTTCACAATGGGAGCGAGACGACTCTCAGGAGGTCGCCTTCCCCAACTTTGTTTACTTCTTTCAAAAGTTTTCATAGCAAACATCCACCCCAAGCCTCCCCTTTGTGCCTTATCTGATCATCGCAGGAAAACCCGGATCAAGTAATCAACACCAATCACCCACCCATCACATAACAATAAAAGTTGGTTTCTCTAGCTGGCCAATTCCCGGACGCAGGAAACTCAGGACATTGGAATTCCATAATCCTATCATCGACACTTTGTTTCTTTTCCGACTCCCTTTTCCTGATTCGCCGAAGCGCCAGAGCAGTGGGAGCTTCCTGATAGGCTCCCGCGCAGCAGAGGAGCCCTATGATTGGTCCTGGCGAGGGTGGGGGGAGCCGAGACTCTTCCCAGGTGTTATCCGGCCAGCCAATCACCAGCAAGCTGGGCGGAGGGGGGGGGGGGGGGGGGAGTGCAGCAGGGAAGGCCGGCCTCACTGGTCTGCTGCTGCCTGCGTGGCTCCGGAGGCTCTGCAGGGGTCTGTGGGGGCCAGGGGGGCAGGCAGGTGCCCTTGAGATGGGCTGGGAGGTGGGTAGGGATGTGCGGGTAAGAAGATCATCTATAAAATAATGTATATATATTAAAAGCATCCCTACTTCATGGGCTTGCACTTATTGCGGGTGGTCCTGGAATGGACACTGTATGTCTTTGTGGGCACAGGAGTGACATTAGAAAATGTTGACCATTTCCGCTCCCTTGGCAGCCACCTCTCCACCAAAGTCAACATCGACGCCGAAATACAACACCGCCTGAGCTCTGCAAGTGCAGCATTTTCCCGAATGTAGCAGAGAGTGTTTGAGGACCGGGACATCCGTAGGGAGACCAAGGTGCTTGTCTATAAAGCTATTGTCCTCCCAACCCTGCTCTATGCCTGTGAGACGTGGACTGTCTACAGATGTCACATGCAACTCCTGGAACGATTCCATCAGCGCTGCCTCCGGAAAATCCTGCAAATCTCCTGGGAAGACAGGCGGACAAACTTCAGTGTGCTGGAAGAAGCAAAAACCACCAGCACTGAAGTGACGGTCCTCCGCCATCAACTCTACTGGACCGGCCACATTGTCCGGATGCCTGACCACCGTCTCCCAAAGCAGTTGCTCTACTCCAAACTCAAGAACGGAAAACGGAATGTTGGTGGGCAGGAAAAGAGATTTAAAGATGGGCTCAAAGCCAACCTTAAAGACTCTGGCATAGACACTGAGAACTGGGAAGCCCTGGCCCTTGAGCGCTCCAGCTGGAGGTCAGCTGTGACCAGCAGTGCTGCAGAATTTGAGGAGGCACGAGTGGAGGTTGAAAGAGAGAAATGTGCCAGGAGGAAGGCGCATCAAGCCAACCCCAACCGGGACAGCCTTCCACCTGGAAACCAATGCCCTCCTCACTGCGGAAGGGAGAAGATGCAGGTCAAGAAGAGGGCTCCACAGCCACATACGGACCCACAAGGAAACCCATAATGGGAGACCATCTTACTCGTCCAACGAGGGATCGCCTAAGCACTGCACAGTCCTCTGCCCTTCCTGATCTGCGGTCGGAGGTGAGGAGTCCACCTGCCTCCCAAGAGGGTCTATCCCTGATTTGTGACGGGCCCCTTACCTTCTACACAGCGGCATCCGGACTGGAGAACCCACGCGTACATGTCAACTCTGGATTGGGACATCAGCTGGTCTCCCATGAGGTAGGTGTTATGGGAAGAGGTGATGAAGTAGTGACTCAAAGGCTGCGTCATGTCCTGGTTGACGTGATAATGCTCCGGATTGAAAATGTCCCCAGCAGGACTGCGCATGTAGTTGGTGAATCCTGTGGGGAGAAGATCAGGTAAATGGGACGCTGGGTCATGGTGGTGTGCTCAGAGAGATGGATTCATACCGAGTGAGACTTGCATTCGATTCTTCACCTGGTCCTAAGTCTCACTGGGTGACTTCATATTTCTCCTTCTAATCTATACTTCTGAGCAGCGATGACAAACTTGTGGTCCTCCAGACATTTTGGACATTAGCTCTCAGAATTTCTGGCCACTGGACAAGCTGGCAATAGGGGCTTCTGGGAGCTGGAGGCCCAAACATCTGGAGGGTCACAAATCTGATACTTCTGCTTCAGAGTTTGTGGTGAAAGAACCCGAGTGTTGGATGGGCTTACAACCCCCCGAAACTTGGAGATGCAAGTCACACCCGCTTGGGTGTGATCCTGGACTCATCGCTGAGCTTGCAACCCCAATTTTCGGCGGTGACCAGGGGAGCATTTGCACAGTTAAAACATGTGCGCCAGCTGTGCCCGTACCTTGGCCACGGTAGTCCATGCTCTGGTTACATCCCCGTATAGACTACTGCAACACACTCTACGTGGGCTGCCTTTGAAGACTGTTCAGAAACTTCAAATTGTACAAAGGGCGGCAACCAGGTTACTAACAGGAGTGGCACTCAGGGAAACACACTACTCCTCTGTTGTGTCAGCTCCGCTGGCTGCCAATTTGCTACCAAGCACAATTCAAAGTGGTGGCGTTGGCCTATAGAGCCCTAAACGATTCCGGATCAGCTTACCTGTCCGAACGTATCTCCTCCTATGAACCATCTAGAAGGTTAAGATCGTCTGGGGAGGCCCTGCTCTCGATCCCGCCTGCCTCGCAAGTGCGACTGGCAGAGATGAAGGACAGGGCCTTCTCGGTGGTGGCCCCCCAGCTATGGGATATTAGATCGCCCCCCTACCTCCTGACTTTCCGAAAAAAGTAAAGACCTGTCTCTTTGAGCAAGTTCTTGAGAATGCAGCAGAATAGTTAACGCGGAACTATGAATGATGAACACAGATTGGCCAGATGATGTGACTGGATAACGTTTTTAACAGGATGACACCAGTGATTATATGCTTTAACGGTTTTTATTTTTGTTTTATATTGAAATGTTGATTGCTTTTAATGGTGACCAGGGGAGCATTTGCACAATTAAAACTTGTGCGCCAGCTGCGCCCGTACCTTGGGAAGTCTGGCTTGGCCACGGTAGTCCACGCTCTAGTTACATCCCGTTTAGACTACTGCAACGCTCTCTACGTGGGGTTGCCTTTGAAGACGGCTCAGAAGCTCTAATTGGCCCAACGTTCAGCAGCCATGATTCTAACAGGAGCGGGACGCAGGGAGCATACAACCCCCCTGTTGTGCCAACTCCACTGGCTACCGATTTGCTACCGGGCTCAATTCAAAGTGCTGGTGTTGACCTTTAAAGCCCTAAACGGTTCCGGCCCAAGCTACCTATCGCATCTCGGCCTATGAACCCACCAGGACTTTGAGATCTTCCGGGGAGGCCCTGCTCTCGATCCTGCCTGCTTCTCAAGCTCGGCTGGCGGGGACGAGAGATAGGGCCTTCTCGGTGGTGGCTCCTCGGCTGTGGAACGCCCTTCCTACGGACATTAGACTAGCCCCATCGCTAATGGTATTCCGCAAAAAAGTGAAGACCTGGTTGTTCGAGCAGGCGTTTGAATAGTTAGTGCAATGAGTGTAATGAACATAGGAATGGAACAATGGATGACGGATTTGGATCATGTTTTCAGTGATGAGATGCCAGTGAATGGCTATTGTTGTTAATTATATAGGATTGTTTAGGTGTTATGATGTTACTGTTTTTTACCGTGTACTGTATTTTGCTGTTTGTTGTTAACCGCTGTGAGTCGCCTATGGGCTGAGAACAGCGGTATACAAATAAAGTAAATAAATAAGTAAATAAATAAATGGCACTTTCATGTGCCAATCTGTAACCCGCCTTGAGTCGCCGTATGGCTGAGAAAGGCGGGCTATACATATTGTAAATAAATAATAATAAATAATACCTCTGAGGATGCTTGCCATAGATGCAGGCGAAACGTCAGGAGAGAATGCCTCTAGAACATGGCCATATAGCCCAAAAAACCTACAACAAATCCAGGTGGTCAGTTGAAACATTCACACCTAGCTCCAGCAGACAAGAGTCCTTTGTCCCACCCTGGTCATTCCACAGATATATAAACCCATTTTCCTATTTCCAACAGACCTCACTACCTCTGAGGATGCTTGCCATAGATGCAGGCGAAACGTCAGGAGAGAATGCCTCTAGAACATGGCCATATAGCCCGAAAACACCTACAACAACCCAGTGATTCCGGCCATGAAAGCCTTCGACAATAAATAATAATTTGTGCCACTCTTTAATTTCCATGTGTTGCCTCGACCCGGGTTTTGAACTGTCAACCTTTCGGTTGGCAGGATTTACTGCAGCTGGCAGGTAAACTGCTGTGCTAAAGCCCGGCTCAATACTTTGTCCCTCGGTCTCCAAGTGTCCAAGCGTTAATGACCAAGTCCCATTAACAGAGCTTCTTCTCCTGGGTTCAGATGCACCCTGGGTAAACTGGAATGCCAGAGCACTCCCTCTTCCCAATTACACATAAGGGTTGGTCCACACAGTCAAAGGCTATAATATCAGAATAAATCGTGGCAAGTTCTTGGTGGTCTGGGCATACTAAGCCACCTTGTCTCTCTCCTGAGGAATCTGTATAAGGACCAAGTAGCAACATTGACCACGGAACAATGATGCTTGGGAAAATGGAAGGAAAAGGGAAGAGGGGCCAACCAAGGGCAAGGTGGATGGATGGCATTCTTGAAGTGACTGGCTTGACTGGATTGATGTTGAAGGAGCTGGGGGTGGTGACGGTGGACAGGGAGATCTGGTGTGGGCTGGTCCATGAGGTCACCTAGAGAAGACAATGATGCTGGGGAAAATGGAAGGAAAAGGGAAGAGGGGCCAACCAAGGGCAAGGTGGATAGATGGCATCTTTGAAGTGACTGGATTGACCTTGAAGGAGCTGGGGGTAGTGACGGTTGGCACATCATGAGAAGACAGGAAAGCTTAGAGAAGAGTATGATGCTGGGCAAAATGGAAGGAAAAGGGAAGAGGGCAACCAAGGGCAAGATGGATGGATGGTATCCTTGAAGTGACTGGCTTGACCTTGAAGGAGCTGGGGGTAGTAACGGGCCACATCATGAGAAGAAAGCTTAGAGAAAACAATTATGCTGGGGAAAATGGAAGGAAAAAGGAAGAGGGGCTGACCAAGGGCAAGATGGATGGATGGTGTCCTTGAAGTGACTAGATTGACCTTGAAGGAGCTGGGGGTGGTGACGGCCAACAGGGAGCTCTGGCGTTGGCTGGTCCATGAGGTCACGAAGAGTCGGAAGCGACTGAACAAATATGGAAGGAAAAAGGAAGAGGGGCTGACCAAGGGCAAGATGGATGGATGGCATCCTAGAAGTGACTGGATTGACCTTGAAGGAGCTGGGGGTGGTGACGGTCGACACACCATGAGAAGAAAGGAAAGCTTAGAGAAGACATGATGCTGGGGAAAAAAGAAGGAAAAAGGAAGAGGGGCCGACCAAGGGCAAGATGGATGGATGGCATCCTTGAAGTGACTGGATTGACCTTGAAGGAGCTGGGGATGGTGACGGCCGACAGGGAGCTCTGGCGTGGGCTGGTCCATGAGGTCACCTAGAGAAGACAATGATGCTGGGGAAAATGGAAGGAAAAAGGAAGAGGGGCCAACCAAGGGCAAGATGGATGGATGGCATCCTTGAAGTGACTGGATTGACCTTGAAGGAGCTGGGGGTAGTGACGGCCGACACACCATGAGAAGACAGGAAAGCTTAGAGAAGAGTATGATGCTGGGGAAAATGGAAGGAAAAGGGAAGAGGGGCCGACCAAGGGCAAGGTGGATGGATGGCATCCTTGAAGTGACTGGCTTGACCTTGAAGGAGCTGGGGGTGGTGACGGTCGACACACCATGAGAAGACAGGAAAGCTTAGAGAAGAGTATGATGCTTGGGAAAATGGGAGGAAAAGGGAAAAGGAGCCAACCTAGGGCAAGATGGATGGATGGCATCCTAGAAGTGACTGGCTTGACCTTGAAGGAACTGGGGGTAGTGATGGTCGACACATCATGAGAAGACAGGAAAGCTTAGAGAAGAGTATGATGCTGGGGAAAATGGAAGGAAAAGGGAAGAGGGGCTGACCCAGGGAAAGGTGGATGGATGGCATCCTTGAAGTGACTGGATTGACCTTGAAGGAGCTGGGGGTCGTGACGGCCGACAGGGAGCTCTGGTGTGGGCTGGTCCATGAGGTCACCTAGAGAAGACAATGATGCTGGGGAAAATGGAAGGAAAAGGGAAGAGGGGCCAACAAAGGGCAAGGTGGATAGATGGCATCTTTGAAGTGACTGGATTGACCTTGAAGGAGCTGGGGTGGTGACGGCTGACAGGGAGCTCTGGTGTGGGCTGGTGCATGAGGTCACTTAGAGAAGACAATGATGCTGGGGGAAATGGAAGGAAAAGGGAAGAGGGGCCGATCCACGGCAAGATGGATGGATGGCATCCTTGATGTTGAAGGAGCTGGGAGTGGTGATGGCTGACAGTGAGCTCTGGTGTGGGCTGGTGCATGAGGTCACCTAGAGAAGACAATAATGCTTGGGAAAATGGAAGTAAAAGGTAGAGGGGCTGACCAAGGGCAAGATGGATGGATGGCATCCTGGAAGTGACTGGCTTGAACTTGAAGGATGAAGTGCTCTGGCCACATCATGAGAAGAAAGGAAAGCTTAGAGAAGACAATGAGGCTGGGGAAAATGGAAGGAAAAGGAAGAGGGGCCGACCAAGGGCAAGATGGATGGATGGCATCCTTGAAGTGACTGGATTGACCTTGAAGGAGCTGGGGGTGGTGACGGTCGACACACCATGAGAAGACAGGAAAGCTTAGAGAAGAGTATGATGCTTGGGAAAATGGGAGGAAAAAGGAAGAGGGCCGACCAAGGGCAAGGTGCATGGATGGCATCGTTGAAGTGACTGGATTGACCTTGAAGGGGCTGGGGGTGGTGATGGTCAACACATAATGAGAAGACGAGAGGTACTTTGGCCACATCATGAGAAGAAAGGAAAGCTTAGAGAAGACAATTATGCTGGGGAAATGGAAGGAAAAAGGAAGAGGGGCCGACCAAGGGCAAGATGGATGGATGGTATCCTTGAAGTGACTGGACTGACCTTGAAGGAGCTGGGGGTGGTGACGGCCGACAGGGAGCTCTGGCGTGGGCTGGTCCATGAAGTCACGAAGAGTCGGAAACGACTGAACAAATGAACAACAACAAGGGAAGCATCCATGATCAAGAAATGCCGCCTCTGAAACGTGCTCCTCGGCTCCATCCGTGGCATTCCCGCCAGCCCGGTCCAGAGAGAACTCATTAAACCGAGGAGCCTTTGTGAGGGATCCAGCTGAAAAAAGATTTCTTCTGAGATTGAACATAGCTAGTAGGGCTGTCCAAACACGGAAAAAATTGTTTCTAAACTCGATTCGTTTTTAGGGTTTTTTTTGCGTTTCGTTATTTAAAAGAATTCCGAAATTTTCCTTAAAAAAAGTTCGATATTTACGAAATTTCGGAAATCATAAAACAAATTACGAATCGATTCGTTAATGGCGGCCGCGATCGTGCAATACGCTAAAAAAACTTCTGAAGCTTCCCTCTCGCTCTGTTGTTGACGGTTGGTGTGATAATTATATATTTTTTCACTGAGAAAACAAACAGCAACCCTAAAACTTGCCCCAGACATGCGGAAAGAATAACGAAACATTTACAAATCAATAACGAATCAATTACGAAACAATTACGAAACGAATTGGAAAAATTCGTTTCGTTTTTTAGTTGCTCCTGAATGGTTCAATATCGCTTCGTTATAAAAAAAATAACGAATTTTTAACGGATTACGAATTACGAAACGAAACCGCCCAGCCCTAATAGCTAGACCTAGTCATATTTTTAAGCTGCTGGAACTTTTCAAGCCGCGGCCTTGCAATGGTCCCACTCGGGGTGACGGAGGTGTGGGTTTCAACCAGGCAAAGCCTTCCCAAAGAGGCTCCGAATGCGCTTTGCGAGGCTCACCGGGAAGTCAGGCAGAAGCTTTGAGGAATGTTCCACCGGGCCTTCCTAATGATTAGCTATTGACTTTCTTCGTCTTCAGCCGGGCGAGCGGCATCTTTGGATTCTCCTCGGTTCCACTTGGTCCAGATATTTCTTAATCTTCTTCGCCAGAAATGTTTTTGCAGACTGACTTTGCGACTGCTCTTGGGATGAGACAGCTTTGTCCATTTTCGTTGCTAGCGACTTCCTAGCAACCAGACCTGAAGTATATTGCTGCTATGAATTCACCTTGGGGGAGATATATATATATCTATATCTATATATCAATCACTGATGTCTGCAGACACAAAACTGTCACCATTTGCAAGATGTCAGTTTTTAATATCGGAAATTATTTAGTTGCTGGGTTTGGGTCTTAGGCAGGGGCGGCTCAACCCATACGCAGAGTAAGCATCCGCGGTAGAGTTGGTGTTGCCCAGGGGGCGCTCTTGGGGGAAAATAGACCTTGGCATTTGGGAGTTGTAGTTACTGGGATGTATAGTTCACCTCCAATCCAAGAGCATTCTGAACTCCACCAAGGATGGAATTGAACCAAATGTGGCATACAGGCAGGGGCGGCTCACCCATTACGCAAAGTAAGCAGTCGCGGTAGAGTTGATGTTGCCCGGGGCGCTCTTGAGGCGCTCTTGGGGGAAAATAGACCTTGACATATGCGAGATGTAGTTACTGGGATGTATAGTTCACCTACAATCAAAGAGCATTCTGAACTCCACCAAGGATGGAATTGAACCAAATGTGGCATACAGGCAGGGGCGGCTCACCCATTACGCAAAGTAAGCATTTGCAGTATAGTTGATTTTGCCCAGGCGCTCTTGAGGCACTCTTGGGGGAAAATAGACCTTGACATATGCGAGTTGTAGTTACTGGGATGTATAGTTCACCTACAATCCAAGAGCATTCTGAACTCCACCAATGATGGAATTGAACCAAATATGGCACACAGAACTCCCATGACAAACAGAAAATATATATCAATGATTGATTTGTGGGGGGGGGCAAATTTCTATATTTGTTATTCTAGCTTCTTTGTGAATGTATCACAAGCTAGGATCTTTGGGTTGTTGTAGGTTTTTTCGGGCTATATGGCCATGTTCTAGAGGCATTCTCTCCTGACGTTTCGCCTGCATCTATGGCAAGCATCCTCAGAGGTAGTGAGGTCTGTTGGAACTAGGAAAATGGGTTTATATATCTGTGGAATGACCAGGGTGGGACAAAGGACTCTTGTCTGTTGGAGCTAGGTGTGAATGTTTCAACTGACCACCTTGATTAGCATTTGATGGCCTGGCAGTGCCTGGGGCAATCTTTTGTTGAGAGGTGATTAGATGTCCTGGTTAGGTTACCTCTGGGTTGTTGTAGGTTTTTTCGGGCTATATGGCCATGTTCTAGAGGCATTCTCTCCTGACGTTTCGCCTGCATCTATGGCAAGCATCCTCAGAGGTTGTGAGGTCTGTTGGAAATAGGGAAATGGGTTTATATATCTGTGGAATGACCAGGGTGGGACAAAGGACTCTTGTCTGCTGGAGCTAGGTGGGAACGGTTCAACTGACCACCTTGATTAGCATATAATGGCCTCCTAGAGCCATGATCGTGAACCTATGACACGTGTGTCAGCACTGACACGCGTAGCCATTTTCGATGACACACAGCCGCATACAGAGAAGATGGAGCCGCATCCCAAGAAGGACATTTCATCCTCGGCTCCTACGCCAGCATTTTTCTATAATGCCGAGATATATGGCATTATAGAAAAAGCAGGTAAGTTAAATAATTAGGTTTTGGTTTATTAAATACAGTTATTACCTATATATTACAATAATATATTTTTGTTATTAAACTATAAATATCATGAAATTATGTTTTTTTCTCCAAGTGACACTCCACCTGAGTTATGCTCTTTTTTTTGGCAAGTATTGACACACCAAGCTCAAAAGATTGCCCATCATTGTTCTAGAGGCATTCTCTCCTGACGTTTCGCCTGCATCTATGGCAAGCATCCTCAGAGGGAGTGAGGTCTGTTGGAAGTAGGAAAAAAGGGTTTATGTATCTGTGGAATAATGTCCAGGGTGGGACAAAGGACTCTTGTCTGCTGGAGCTAGGTGTGAATGTTTCAATTGACCACCTTGATTAGCATTTGATGGCCTGGCTGTGCCTGGGGCAGTCTTTTGTTGAGAGGTGATTAGATGCCCCAGAATCAAGGGCTTTGATTCTGTGTGTGCTAGACAGGGGCTGGACTTGATGGCCCTGGGGGTCTCTCCCAACCATATCACTCTTTGATTCCAACATACTGTAGCTATAGGGAAAACAAGCCCTATGAGGAGCGGCTTAAGGAGCTGGGCAAGTTTAGCCTTTGGAAGAGAAGGAGGAGAAGGGACATGATAGCCATGTATAAATATGTGAGAGGAAGCCACAGGGAGGAGAAGGGATCAAGGGTCTGGAGAACAAGCCCTATGAGGAGCGGCTTAAGGAGCTGGGCATGTTTAGCCTGAAGAAGAGAAGGCTGAGAGGAGACATGATGAGGGCCATGTATAAATATGTGAGAGGAAGCCACAGGGAGGAGGGAGCAGATCAGGGGTCTGGAGAACAAGCCCTATGAGGAGCGGCTTAAGGAGCTGGGCATGTTTAGCCTGAAGAAGAGAAGGCTGAGAGGAGATATGATGAGGGCCATGTATAAATATGTGAGAGGAAGCCACAGGGAGGAGGGAGCAGATCAGGGGTCTGGAGAACAAGCCCTATGAGGAGCGGCTGAAGGAGCTGGGCATGTTTAGCCTGAAGAAGAGAAGGCTGAGAGGAGACATGATGAGGCCATGGATAAATACGTGAGAGGAAGCCACAGGGAGGAGGGAGCAGATCAAGGGTCTGGAGAACAAGCCCTATGAGGAGTGGCTTAAGGAGCTGGGCAAGTTTAGCCTGAAGAAGAGAAGGCTGAGAGGAGACATGATGAGGGCCATGTATATATACGTGAGAGGAAGCCACAGGGAGGAGGGAGCAGATCAAGGGTCTGGAGAACAAGCCCTATGAGGAGCGGCTTAAGGAGCTGGGCATGTTTAGCCTGAAGAAGAGAAGGCTGAGAGGAGGCATGATGAGGGCCATGGATAAATATGTGAGAGGAAGCCACAGGGAGGAGGGAGCAGATCAGGGGTCTGGAGAACAAGCCCTATGAGGAGCGGCTTAAGGAGCTGGGCATGTTTAGCCTGAAGAAGAGAAGGCTGAGAGGAGACATGATGAGGGCCATGGATAAATACGTGAGAGGAAGCCACAGGGAGGAGGGAGCAGATCAGGGGTCTGGAGAACAAGCCCTATGAGGAGCGGCTTAAGAGCTGGGCATGTTTAGCCTGAAGAAGAGAAGGCTGAGAGGAGATATGATAGCCATGTATAAATATGTGAGAGGAAGCCACAGGGAGGAGGAGGGAGAAAGCTTGTTTTCTGCTTCCTTGGAGACTAGGACGCAATGGAACAATGGCTTCAAACTACAAGAGAGGAGATTCCATCTGAACATGAGGAAGAACTTGTGAGAACCGTTCAGAAGTGGAACTCTCTGCCTTCCCTGGAATGTGGTGGAGGCTCCTTCTTTGGAGGCTTTGAAGCAGAGGCTGGATGGCCATCTGTCAGGGGTGATTTGAATGCAATATTCCTGCTTCTTGGCAGAATGGGGTTGGACTGGATGATGGCCAACGAGGTCTCTCCCAACTCGAGGATTCTAGGATTCTAGGATTCTATCTTAGTTCATCTGGCAACCAAGAGAGCGACTTGAAATGTCATGGTGTCAGGAAGATATTCTTTGCCTTTTCTATAACAGGCGTTGACCGTATTGCGAAAAACCAGCTCAGGGATGGAGCCAAGTGTTGGATGCTCCACGGCAGGAGAAACGCCAATGGCGCCCATGTTAGCAAGGAATTGCTGCCGAGAGCTAACACTTTGCAATCGAACTCTGCTTCCTCTGCCAGAGAGAAAGAGAAACCAACACTGCCTCGTTTAATTAATGTCGCCATTTCGCCCATCGGCTTGGAAATAATGAACAGAATAAATAACACTGACCAACGCACATTTTGGGACCTCAAATGTTCACCCTCTTTCTGTGCATATTTGGAATGCATGCAAACTTTGGATGGATTTGGCCTGCTGATTCCAAAAAAATGGAAGTTTTCGAGATATGGGAAATATGCACCGGGATTGTGGCACAGCTGCATGAAGATCACTCTGACCAAAACGTCATGAGTTCGAAGCCAGCCCGGGTTGGAGTGGGTTTCCAACCAATTGTGTGTAGCCCGTTGTCGACCTTTGCAACCCGAAAGACAGTTGCATCTGTCAAGTAGGAAAATTAGGTACCACCTTAAAGTGTGGGGAGGCTAAATTAACTAATTTATGAGGCCATAAAGAAGACTCCAGCAAAGCATTCCAGCGGGGAAGCATGCGGGGAATGCGGAAGTGCTTCATCAGCGTCGCAGATGGACGAGGAAAGCGACAGCTCCCCTGGCGGCCAGAAAAAGGTTAAATAGCCTCTGTGTATGTCTGTATATGTTCATATGTCAATGATTTATGAGGCCATAAAGAAGACTCCAGCAAAGCATTCCAGCGGGGAAGCATGCGGGGAATGCGGAAGTGCTTCATCAGCATCGCAGATGGACGAGGAAAGCGACAGCTCCCCTGGCGGCCAGAAAAAGGTTAAATAGCCTCTGTGTATGTCTGTATATGTTCATATGTCAATGATTTATGAGGCCATAAAGAAGACTCCAGCAAAGCATTCCAGCGGGGAAGCATGCGGGGAATGCGGAAGTGCTTCATCAGCATCGCAGATGGACGAGGAAAGCGACAGCTCCCCTGGCGGCCAGAAAAAGGTTAAATAGCCTCTGTGTATGTCTGTATATGTTCATATGTCAATGATTTATGAGGCCATAAAGAAGACTCCAGCAAAGCATTCCAGCGGGGAAGCATGCGGGGAATGCGGAAGTGCTTCATCAGCATCGCAGATGGACGAGGAAAGCGACAGCTCCCCTGGCGGCCAGAAAAAGGTTAAATAGCCTCTGTGTATATCTGTATATGTTTGTATGTCAAAATTTTCATATATGTGTACACTGTAATCCGCCCTGAGTCCCCTGCAGTGTGAGGAGAAGGGCGGAATAGAAAAGCTGTCAATAAATAAATAACATAAATAAATAAAATATAGATATTTACTAGTTTGAGTACCTGGCGGTGCCCGGGTTATTTGAAAAAGGCATTGTTTGTTTCGGGTGTTAGGTAGTATCATTTAGTCAATTAGTAACACTATTTATTAGAAAAATGCCAGTTCTTGATTTGATTTTTTTTTATTAACGCCCCCATTCAAAAATGCATAAGGATGTGGGTGAACTACAATTCCCAGAATCATGGGAGGTGTTAGCTGGAACATTCGTGCTTGCCTCAAACAGACAAGTCTTTTTTCTCCCACCCTGACCTCACAACCTCCGAGGATGCCTGCCATAGATGTGGGTGAAAGGTCAGGAGAGAGTGCTTCTGGAACATAGCCATACATCCCAAAGAACTCACAGCAACCCAGATTTTCTAACTGTTGTGGCTTTGATGCACTACTTCTCATGTGACTGGATCTAGAAGCATCTGGGTGTTTGTTGGCTTAGAGAAAAGTTGCTAAGGGACTGACAAAAATGATAAATTTGGCAGGAAAATGGTGCCAATTCTGGGTAGAAGCGAATATCAATCAATGGAAGCATCTCCCGTCGCCAGGCATCCAGGCAATCTGCCGAGAAAAGCAATGCAAATCTTACCATCAATCCCGAGAGCGCCTTGTTGCCGGTTTTCTGGACAGGGTTCAAACTGATTGATAATCTCCAGGCAATGGTCCTTGGTGACGTCGCTCATCTGGAGACGGAGACACAAGCAAAGCGCCCATTCAACACGGCCATCCTTCCCTTAGTTGCATCCTTTCAAGCGATGGGCGCCCTCTCCCTCCCCTTCCCATTCACCCCGTGAGAGGCTCATTCCTACCAATCAAGGTCAGTTCTGATAGAATCAGGCTTTCCAATGTAAACACTAGATTCCCATTTACCATTTCCCATGGTGAGTCCAGCCAAATGCATGGATGGGGTTTACTACAAGTTTACTACATTCCCAAAATCCCCCAAGTGTTTGATAGCAGAGGGTGCATCTAGAATCATAGAATCATAGAATCATAGAATCAAAGAGTTAGAAGAGACCTCCTGGGCCATCCAGTCCAACCCCATTCTGCCAAGAAGCAGGAATATTGCATTCAAATCACCCCCGACAGATGGCCATCCAACCTCTGTTTAAAAGCTTCAGAGTTTCTCAACCTGGGGGTCGCGGCCCCTGGAGGGGTCGCGAGAGGGTTTCAGAGGGGTCGCCAAACACATTCAGAAAACATATATTTCTGATGGTCTTGGGAACCCCTTTTGCAGAGAAGGCTGAAAATCTTTCCGCCTGTCCTTCTCTTCCTTTTTGGAAACAGAAGGCAAGTCCTCCCACCAAAAGCCCTTCTGCACTCTGATTGACAGCCAAGGGGAGGGCTGTTTCTGAGACTCTAAGCGTGTTCGGCGCATAGCAGCGTGGTACGCATGTGTGGGTGAGGGATGACCCCAAATGCAGACTGTGCAAGGAAGCGGATGAAACCATGGACCATCTCCTCATCTGCTGCAAGAAAATCGCACAGACGGACTACAAACAGAGGCACAACTCTGTGGCCCAGATGATGCATGGATGGGGTTTACTATAGGTCCTTCAGTCCCAAAACCCCCCAAGTGTTTGATAGCACAGGGTTTCTCAACTGGGGGGGTCGCGACCCCTGAGGGGGTCATGAGAGGGTTTCAGAGGGGTCACCAAACACATTCAGAAAACATATATTTCTGATGGTCTTAGGAACCCCTTTATGCCTGTCCTTCTCTTCCTTTTTTGGAAACATATAGCAAATCCTCCAACCAAAAGCCCTCCTGCACTCTGATTGGCCGGCCTCTCAGCCAAGGGGAGGGCTGTTTCTGAGACTCCAAGCGTGAAGGGGAGGGCAGGCGTGCTCAGCGCATAGCAGTGTGGTGCACATGTGTGGGCGAGGGAGAGCGTGTGACGCTGGAGGGAGGCTTGCGCCCGCGAGTGCTTCAAGGCATGGGGGGTCTGGGTTGGAGGTTTGGCCCAATTCTATCATTGGTAGGGTTCTTTGATTGTAGGTGAACTATAAATCCCAGCAACTACAATTCCCAAATGTCAAGGTCTATTTTCCCCAGACTCCATCAGTATTCACATTTGGGCATATTGAATATTCATGCCAAGTTTGGTCCACATCCATCATTGATAGAGTCCACAGTGACTCAACATTGACACTGAAATACAACACCGCCTGAGCTCTGCGAGTACAGCATTTTTCCAAATGAAGCAGAGAGTGTTTGAGGACCGGGACATCCGTAGGGAGACCAAGGTGCTTGTTTATAAAGCTATTCCCCTCCCAACCCTGCTCTACGCCTGCGAGACGTGGACTGTCTACAGACGTCACATGCAACTCCTGGAACGATTCCATCAGCGCTGCCTCCGGAAAATCCTGCAAATCTCTTGGGAAGGCAAGCAGACAAATGTCAGCATGCTGGAAGAAGCAAAGACCACCAGCATTGAAGTGACGGTTCTCCACCATCAACTCTGCTGGACCGGCCACATTGTCCCAAAGCAGTTGCTCTCCTCCGAACTCAAGAACGGAAAATGTCTGTCTATCTATCCATTTTATACTAATGTATGCAATGCTTTTGATACGAAATATATAAATGACTCATCCATTGCTACACTCCCTTTGATTCCTGGGGGTTGGACTGGATGACCGTTGGGGTCTCCTCCAACTTTATGATTCTATATGATTCTGTGATTCTATTATCCTTGGAGGCTGGTTGGAAATGCAAAACCACAATGCTATCAGTAGATTTGCATAAGGACATTCTTAATTGTTTCTTTTGTTTTACACGGCATAAACTAAATCATGCATTCCCTGCAGAATAATCACAGGATGTCTTAAACCTACACCTGTTGATAAACGTAATGGTAGTGCATAGGGTACAGACCCACAATTAGTAAGAACATCAGCCCTGGCCTTGTCTTACTCAACCGCCAAGGATGCCTGCCCTGATTGGCATATGTCTGCCCATGCAAAGCAGATGAACATAGCATTGAACGAAACATGCGGAATAATCACAGGATGTCTTAAACCTACACCTGTTGATAAACGTAATGGTAGTGCATAGGGTGCAGACCCACAATTAGTAAGAACATCAGCCCTGGCCTTGTCTTACTCAACCGCCAAGGATGCCTGCCCTGATT
>NW_026844811.1:20056262-20103909 GCF_025583915.1 Anolis sagrei ordinatus | reverse complement strand
TGACCACCAGAGTGGGCCACAGCAATAATGAGGGACACCTGGCAACCTGACGGCAAAGGAAATGAAATTAGGCACAAACAGTTTTGGGGGGAGTGGCTCAACTGGGCCACAGGACTCAAGCAGGAGCAGCAGGCTCGCAAAAGATGCTCCTGTCCCTTTGTGAGAACGAGCCCTCGTTATTCTGCCGCGCCTCATTCACCTTGAAGCTCCCTGCTTTACGAAGCGACCTCAACCGACGCAGGCTTCCTTTTTCGGTCCCTACGAGGAGGAGACGAGACGACGCTCCGCTTCCTCTGGGCTCGCCTCCTGGTTCTGTGAGGAAGACCGGTCCGCTCTCCTTGCAACGCCCGCTCGCGCCGCTTACGCAACGCCCACGAGACGAGGAAAGGGGCGCGCTGATTGGCCTCTCGCGCGAGGGGGTAGGCGTGGCCCCTCCCCCCTCTTTTGGAGAAAAGGGGCGGAACTCAATTGGACAAGCGCGCGCTGATTAGCCTGCCGCGCGATGGAGTGGGCGTGGCTCCTCAAGCAGCCCTGCAGCGAAACAGGATGAGAAAGGGGCGGGGCTCGCGGGGATAAGCGCGCGCGGATTGGCCCGCCGCGCGAAGAAGTAGGCGTGGCTCCCCAAAAGGTGTCACAGCAGNAAACCTGCTACAAAACAGGAGCTTCTTTGTTGAGTTCAGGGCCAGAGAAGCAGATGGCGGAAACAGAAGAACAGACTGCCTCAGGGAAGCGTGCTTGCCCCATCAAAGTTCAACATCTACACAAATGACCAGCCACTGCTAGAAGGGACAAAGAGCTTTATCTATGCTGATGATCGTGCCATTACCGCTCAAGCAGGGAGCTTTGAGATGGTTGAACAGAAGCTCTCCGAAACTCTAGGTGCTCTTACTGCCTATTACAGGGAAAACCAGCTGATCCCTAATCCATCTAAAACACAGACATGTGCTTTTCACCTTAAGGACAGACAAGCATTCTGAGCTCTGAGGATCACCTGGGAAGGAATCCCACTGGAGCATTGCAGCGCACCCAAATACCTGGGAGTCACGCTGGACCGTGCCCTGACCTACAAGAAGCACTGCCTGAATATCAAGCAAAAAGTGGGTGCTAGAAACAATATCATATGTAAGTTGACTGGCACAACCTGGGGATCACAACCAGACACAGTTAAGACATCTGCCCTATGATTGTCTGTCTATCTGTCTATTTATTTATTATTTATTTATTTATACGCTTGTATACCGCTAATATCTCAGCCTAAGTCGGCGACTCATTGCGGTTTACAACATTTAAAAAACACTATTCAGTTTAAAAGCATAAAACACATATACAATACAAATTATTGGGCCACCAATAATAATCCCAAGCATCTCATAACTGGAATCGCAGTCCAAAATTCATCGTCCATGATTACCAATCCTTTAGTCAACAAAATTCGTTGCAACGGATTAACCGAATGCTTGTTTAAACATCCATGTCTTCAATCTATTCCGAAACACCATCAGCGAGGGGGCTGATCGTACCTCTATGGGGAGGGTGTTCCAAAGCCGAGGGGCCACCACAGAAAAGGCCCTGTCTCTCGTTCCCGCCAGCCGCACGTGTGAAGCCAGCGGGATAGAGAGCAGGGACTCCCCAGAAGACCTTAGGGTCCTGGTGGGCTGATAGGCTGAGATACGTTCGGATAGATAACGTATCTATCTATCATCTATCTATCTATCATCTATCTATCTATCATCTATCTATCTATCTATCTATCTATCTATCTATCTATCTATCTCTTCATCATAGACTGCATATGATTGTCTTTCTATCTGTATGCCTGTCTGTCTTCCTAGCTAGCTAGCTCATCAACATAAACTATCACTTGTGGCCAAGTATGATTATTTCCCAATCTTTCCGTCTGTCTGCCTATCTATCTCTATCTATAACATCATCATAGGCTATCACTTGTGGCCGAATATGATTGTCTTCCAATTGTAGAGCCTGCCTGCCTGCCTGCCTATTTATCTATCTCAACATCATCATCATCATCATCATCATCATCATCTTTATTTATTTATAACCTGCCTTTCTTCCCGTGGGGACTCAAGGTGACTAACTATCCCACACTTAGTCAAGTTTTAAAAGTGGAAAGCAACAGTTAAAAACAATTTAGTAGTAACAGTTTGGTAAAAACAGACTTGCTAAATAGGCTGATTTTCTGTACAATTTCTGCAGAGTCCACAGTAAAACTGCACGCTGCTGCTAATCGATTGGTATAAATGTCTAAGTGACATGCAGAAACCTTCTACTGTTGCCAAGTTATTTGTTACTCCGAAAAAGAGCCAATTTGTGGTCGGGACCCACAATTTAAGAATCAGTGTTTTTGATTATTTCTCATTGTGGATTTTTGACATCTTTAAACACATTGTTAATAAAGCGTAGGAGTTTAGGCACTTGAGCTAGAATCTTGTTAGTTCTAGGGAGAGTAGACCCACTGATTCAATTGCTGAATGGCGAGTCAACAAATGATCTTCTCCATTTGGGAATAGTAATAGATGTTGCCATGCTCTGTTTACTTTTTTTAAAAAAGCAGAGAATCAAAAGGCATTCAAAGAGTAATGGTACAGAAGATAATATGTTAAATTTATTCTTGTTGCTCATTTTATTTTTTAAAATACCTTTTGCTGAAAAAATAAGTAATATATTCCAAATAGTGGAAATAATAAAAAGTACCTATAATGAGAGTATAAATATAAGTAGGTACAGTTTGTTGTTTATTTGTTTAGTCGATTTCTATTCTTCATGAGCTCATGGACCGGTCAATGCCAGAGCTCCCTTTTGGTTGTGGCCACCTTCAGCTCCTTCAGAGTCAAGTCAGTCACTTCAAGGATACCATCCATTCACCTTGCCCTTGGTCGGCCCCTCTTACTTTTTCCTTCCATTTTCCCCAACATAATTGTCTTCCCTAAGCTTTCCTGTCTTCTCATTATGTGGCTGCCTCTAATATCCTTCCCTCCAATGAGCAGTCAGGCTTCATTTCTTGGAGTATGGACTGGTTTGGTCTTGTGGTCCAAGGCACTCTCAGAATTTTCCTCCAGAACCACAGTTCAAAAGTGTCTATCTTTCTTCGTAACATTAGAAAATGTTGACCATTTCCGCTACCTTGGCAGCCACCTCTCCACCAAAGTCAACATCGACACNGCGCCTGGGGGCTATAACTCTTAGTGAAAGAGGCATGGACGTGGCATCTTTCCCCAGGGGATTGCTTCTTGCTCTCCTTTAGGAAACTGGAACTCCCAAAAACCAAAACGCAACAGATAACTCGACATGGTATTTATTGTTCAGAATGAGTTATCTTTCTCAGGCAGAAGCTTGATGTTTCAACAGGGATACGGGAAATATACTTTACAATCTCTGAAGTCCAAGGAGTTTGCAGCTGAGAAGCTTTTCCTGTTTCCTCTTTCCTCAATGGCTGTGAATATCGGAATAAACACAACCCCAGTCCAATGGCCTATGTTGAAGGGACAAGACCTTCCTCTGGTGCCAAAAGAACTGGTTTAATGGCACTTGGGTCTCCTCAATGTTGTCCAGGACAATCTGGACATAAAGCATGGGTCCCAAGGGTAAAAAACCTTAGAATTGGTGCTGAGAGGTAATTTAAGCAGGGGCTTTTAGAGCCAAGTCTCTTACTCACGACCATCTGATAGAAACTCTGATGGCAGAATGAAAGAATGGGAAGCACTCCCCTCCTCCAGGAAGAGGTGGAGCCAAACAATTGAGCTGAGAAACCAATCCATCTGGTGCAAACAACATTGATTGACAGCTATAAATAACCAATCAATCCAACTATACATAAGCAGGGTAAGAAGGCAGGATTAAGCATGATACAACAGTTTAAATCTTGCAACTGACAGTTCTACACGTAGGTGGCACCACTCACGCCATCACATGCAGGTCTGCCAAATTTCAAAACAATTCACCAATCTACTGATTTTTTCGAACTCTTTTAAGTTTTAACCATAACATTTTTAAAAAATAAGACATACTGCAAGAGAGGATTTTTGGAATTGTTGTCACTGGTTGTGTCTATTTTCAGCCAATCAGAGCATGGACACAAGTAGGCTTTTGATTGGCTGAGAGACACACTGAGAGAGAAACTTCAACTCCCATTATGCTCCGAGAGGAACTTTTCAATGGCCACCCTAGGTTAGTGCTTCTGGGAAAGCGAGTTCCCAGGGCCCTCCCGGGAAGAGGAGGTAACTTCCCAAGAAACAAATGGAGGAGGCTTCTTCTGCTGGGGAGAGAAAAAGATGCCACAAATCTCCCTGCCTAGGGTATTTTGTGAATTTATCTCTTTCCGAAAATATCAGCTCTCTGAATCCATTTTGCTGGTCTTTTCATCTCTCTCTTCCCCTTTCTGTTTTCGTAAATTAAATAAAAATGGACCTTCGAAAACTGCAAATCTTGTTGTTAACAGCGATTCGGGCAAAAGTCTACGAGGCACGCTTATCAGGTTTGGAGATGATACTAATTTGGGAGGAATAGCTAATACTCCAAAATGACTCTAACTAGGAAAATGAATTTCAACATGAAGTGTCGGATAAATGAAACACAGAGATACAGGATGGGGGACACCTGGCTTGACAATAGTACATGTGAAAGAGACCTTTGTTGACCACAAACTGAGCACGAGCCAACAATGTGATGCAGCAGCACAAAAAACCAATGGGATTTTGGACTACATCAAAAGGAGTATCATGTCTAGATCGAGGGAAGTAATGGTGCCCCTCTCTTCTGCTTTGGTCAGACTTCATCTGGAAGACTGTCCAATTCTGGGCACAATGCAAGAGGGATATTCACAAGCTGGAACATGTAATCACAATAGCATAGATGTATCGTAGCGATGTACCCAGGGGCGGCTAACCCATTACGCAAAGTAAGCATTTGCAGTATAGTTCATTTTGCCCAGGGGTGCTCTTGAGGCACTCTTGGGGGAAAATGGACCTTGACATATGGGATGCATAGTTCACCTACAATCAAAGAGCATTCTGAACTCCACCAAGGATGGAATTGAACCAAATGTGGCATACAGGCAGGGGCGGCTCACCCATTACGCAAAGTAAGCAGTCGCGGTAGAGTTGATGTTACCCGGGGTGCTCTTGAGGTGCTCTTGGGGTAAAATAGACCTTGACATATGCGAGTTGTAGTTACTGGGATGTAGAGTTCACCTACAATCAAAGAGCATTCTGAACTCCACCAATGATGGAACTGAACCAAATATAGCACACAGAACTTCCATGGTGAACAGAAAATATATATCAGTGATTGGTGGGGGGGGGGGCTCCAAACGACTGTTTGTTTACCACTGAAAATTACCTAAGGCCACCTCTGTATGTACCCTGTAGCATATTTGTTTTCTTTGTAAACTTCGGACCTTGACACCTCCATGAGGTCTACTCTCATAGATGTGTCAAGCTATGAAATCATGTCTGTGACTGTATCACTTCATTTAGCAAATAAGGGGTCAAATTATTTAATGTTTCTGTTGTTGTTCATCCAGAGGCTTGATATGAGGGAATGGTTCAGTCAGAGATTGTGAGGAATGATGGGTTTTCCAGTGTGGGAAACGAGGGGTTTTTGGATCATGGCTCATTCTGGAAGAATGGGTCTGTGTCTGGTCAGATGGAAATGGATTCAGAGCAGGGCGGAGATGGAGATACTGTGGCAGATAGGGAAAACCTTTCCCTTAGTCGTTCCTTGGCAATAGAAGATAAGGGGTTGGAAGGGAAAGATCTTCCCCCTGGGAAAACACCTGAGGTCAATAGGAGTTGGGGACTTGATCTCCAGGAGGAGGAAGCCAGGTTTCAGAGGTCACAGAGACTCCATGAGAAATCCTTGAGACAAAGCAGATGTCAAAGGCATGACTTCATGGCTTGTGGTCCTTCAATCAAAGTGTTGTTTACCAAAAGGGTCAGAGCAGGCAATGCTGCGTTACTGTGTACACCTTGATCTTGTTCCACGTTCAAGTCTATGTTTAATTCTTTGGGAAAGTGTTGTGCTCATATTCATGGATTCATGTTTAGGAAGAACCTGCTAGTTCTCTATGTCGAGCACAGATAAATATTGTCATGACTCCTTAGGAATCATGCAATGAGTGTCAACACGGGACACAGAAAAGTTGGGAATAGGTTTTATAGAAACATACAAGGTTCATAGGAAACCACTTGTCCAAAACATTTGGCTGGGACAATCAAGGACTAGAGGAAGCAATAAAAGTAGATTGAACCTGTTAAGATAGATATGCAAAGTTACAAAACTTTAACACGTTGTTTTCAGGTCAGGCAAACTCATTCTATTAAAACATTACTAGGAAAATCGCAATCAAAATTCTCACCTTTTTGAGATCATGCTTGTTACCAAGTTTCCCAGATGGTGGTAAGGTGGAAACTGTAAAATTATTCGGATCTTCACAATCACGGATTTTGGATTCCTTAATCAGAGAATCCAACTTCTTTTTTGCAATGTTCTCCACTCGCTTTCGATTGGTGGAAGCCTACAAATAGAGAAAGACAACCAAGAGACACAAAACCTTGAGTTTCACTGCATAGAAACCCACGACAACAACATCATTAAATAAAGAAGAAAAGTACAAACAGCACCAAAATGATCTCTGTTGATTCTGAACAAACTGCTACATTTAGAGTTGCCATATCATCTGCATAGCTCAATATTATTTGGATTCTGAGCATGATCCTGGCACTCATTTGGAGAATAAGATGGTTTGTATTCTAAGTTATATCCTACATATAATTTTTGGACAGAGGAAGAAATTGTCAGTGGTATCTCCGCACAGCAAGGCAAGGAAATGCATCGATCACAATCTCCTTTAAGCTATCAACTAATTTATTGTACATCTATTTACATTAGAAGCTAAGCACATCATTAAAACTGCTTCCTCTCCATCCGGCAGCTACATCACGAACACAGAACACGCTGTTATCAGCATTAGTCCACACCTCCTACATTCCAGAGTGACGTATGACGCACTACATTTCGTCCATTGCTCCCTGCACTAAGATTTATGACCTCTCTAGAAATGCCGATTCCCTTCAGGGTTCAGTTAACCCTTTCCCCACAGTAATTACACTCGGCACATAGCATTGCATTTTATATTAAACATATATACATACTTTGAAATCTACATTACACATTTTCAAAACACATCAGCAGAAATACCATGGGATTTACCTCTTTGAAGAGTCAGATATCCATTTCCTAAATGTTTAGTATTGTACTAAAAAAAGTTTACACACTTCGATACGAGGGTTGAATGAAAAGTAATGCCTCCACCTTCGTAACTCCTCAACAGATGGCAGTACTGGTATGCGGCAGGTACTGGCTTGTTCAGTAGACTCTCCTCTACAGTTCCATCTTGGCAGGAAGCCTTAGCATTGAGTGGTTGTGTTGTTAGAGTGAAAAGTAATGCCTCCATTTTCGTCACTCCTCAACAGAGGGCAGTACTGGTATGCGGCAGGTACTGGCTTGTTCAGTTGACTCTCCTATACAGTTCCATTTTGGCAGGAAGCCTTAGCATTGAACGGTTGTGTTGTTAAAGTGCGAAGTACTTTTAAAGTGCGAAGTACTGACAATGTGACTTAAGCAATGTGCAGTCATTGAATTCTTGACAGCAGATAAGGACATCTAATCACCTGTCAACAAAAGATTGCCTCAGGCACTGCCAGGCCAACAAATGCTAATCAAGGTGGTCAGCTGAAACATTCACACCTAGAACAAAATTTGGCTACCAGTATTTAAAAAAATCCTCTAAAATTACAACAGCAAAACAACAGAGAGGAAACAAACAAGGACATCTAATCACCTGTCAACAAAAGATTGCCCCAGGCACTGCCAGGTATTCAAATGTTAATCAAGGTAGTCAGTTGAAACATTCCCACCTAGAACAAAATTTGGCTACCAGTATTTAAAAAAACTCTAAAATTACAACAGCAAAACAACAGAGAGGAAACAAACAAGGACATCTAATCACCTCTCAACAAACATTGCCCCAGGCACTGCCAGGCCATCAAATGCTAATCAAGGTGGTCAGTTGAAACATTCACACCTAGCTCCAACAGACAAGAGTCCTTTGTCCCACCCCAGTCATTCCACAGATATATAAACCCATTTTCCTAGTTCCAACAGACCTCACTACCTCTGAGGATGCTTGCCATAGATGCAGGCGAAACGTCAGGAGAGAATGCCTCTAGAACATGGCCCTATAGCCCAAAAAAACCTACAACAACCCAACAACATAATCCCTATTTTCTCCTATGTTTCAAAACGGCCCTTCCATCCATTCGAGAGGCTGATTGCCTCTGGAAATCTGGATGCCTGCTCGCAGAAAGTTTTGCAAAAGCACAGATGAAACAAATTGCAAGCTAATTAAGATAAAGGTGATAAAGCAGAAACAAATGTAGATCAGCTCGTTTGAAAAAAACAATACAAACGAAACTTAATGAGCAACACAATACGGCAAAGGCAAGAGGCCCTGCTTGGAAAGAACAAGGGTTCTTTCAAATGTCCCATCTGCGCTAAATAAGGTGTTGGATCTTGCTAATTGTTATGCTGGAGCAAGCGAGCCTGTTTAATTATCAATGTTTTAATCTTGTTTTAACTTTTGCACCTTGTGGGTTCTTAACGATATTTTTTCAAGGGGGGAAAAATGATGTAAGCAGCTTTGAGTCCCAAACTGGGAAAAGCGAGAATGGAAATAATAAGCCTGACAGCAGGGAAGCAATCACTGTGCCATTGGCTTTAATGACCTCAGTATTGTTCCTGCGAGCGGTCAGAAAAATCGCTTATTCATCTGATAACATGCTTATCACCATCCCTGAGTACCCTCAACAGGGCTATAAAGCAAAAGAGAAAACTTAAGGGAGGAAAAAGTAAAAAGAAAGTTAATACAAGCCAAATACTTACTTACTTAGGCGATCCCTCGTCGTCCAAGTAGGATAATCTTCCAGGGTGGGTCCCTAGGTGACTGTGGAGCCCTATTATTGACCTGCATGTTCTCCCGCAGTGATGGCATCGGTTTCCAGATGGAAAGCAGTCCCGGTCAGAGTTGGCTTGATGCACCTTCCTCTTGGCACATTTCTCTCTCCTTTCATCTCTCAAATTCTCAGCACTGTGTTGTGTCGCACAGTATGTGGTCGTGGGGGCTCCATTGGTTGTGGTCGTGTTGCAGGGAGGACAGATGCAGGTAAGATGGGGAAGTGTTGAGACAAGAGGAAAGGACGTACGATCACACACCAGTAAAACGGGGGCTATCATACAGAAGTGTATTCTGCACACTTTATTGAGGACAGTACTATAGGTGCGGCATGTGGAAGTAAAGGTGACTTGGGGTTCCTGTGGGAGCAGAACAGGAGAAGAGATAAAGCGAGTCCATGTGGGGATTGGGGGGGTGGAGGGGAGACGGAGGGGGAGGGGGAGGGGGAGGGGGAGTCCAGAGGAATTGAGGGGGAGTCAAGAATAGAGGGTTAGTCTTTGAGGAGCAAAAAAGTGACATTTTTGTCTTTTTGTCTTCCCAAGAGATTTTCCGGAGGCAGCGCTGATGGAATCATTCCAGAAGTTGCAACAACAAAATAACAAAGCCAGCGGACCTGATGGGATCCCTGCAAAAATCTTTAAAGAGGGAGGACCTGAGCTGACACAACAACTCCACCAGCTCATAGAAAATGTGCAAGAAAATCCCAGCAGATTTTAAGGATGCCACCATCATCACCCTCTTCAAAAAAAAAAAACGGGGGGGGGGGGAGAACAGACTGTGGACTGTCCAGGGAGTTGATGAGAACCATCTCTTCAATGCTGGTGGCCTTTGCTTCTTCCAGCATGCTGATGTTTGTCTGCTTGTCTTCCCAAGATATTTGCAGGATTTTCCAGAGGCAGTGCTGATGGAATAGTTCCAGAACCAACAAAAAATAACAAAGCCAGCGGACCTGATGGGATCCCTGCTGAAATCTTTAAAGAGGGAGGACCTGAGCTGACACAACAACTCCACCAGCTCATAGAAAAAGTGTGGGTGACCAAGAAAATCCCAGCAGATTTCAAGGATGCCACCATCATCACCCTCTTCAAAAAAAAAAGGGGGGGGGAGAACAGACTGTGGCCTGTCCAGGGGAGTTGATGGCGGAGAACCATCTCTTCAATGCTGGTGGTCTTTGCTTCTTCCAGCACGCTGATGTCTGTCTGCTTGTCTTCCCAAGAGATTTGCAGGATTTTCCAGAGGCAGTGCTGATGGAATCGTTCCAGAAGTTGCTGTTGGGGTTCAGCCTGAGTTTGAACCTGATTCTCTGTTTGTACCTCCTGATGCTAATGAAAATATATTTACTGATGCTAATGAAAATGTACTTCCTGATGCTAATAAAATGTACTTCTTGATGTCAATGATCCTGAAATTAGTGACAATGCTCCTGAAATTAGTGAGGAAGAAACTTCTGTAGATTTGGAAAACGAAAGTACCAGTGTTCATGAGAATGTTTCAGAGGGAAGCGATGACCTTTCACTCCCTTCTGCACCTGGGAACCTTAATGAGAATAGAAGGGGCCAGATCTGGCAAGACAGAAGTAAATCACTCAGCTTGCGAAGGTCTTCCAGATTAAAAGAAATACAAACAACGGCTTCAAAGCAGGGAGGCGTTTCACGAAACCAATTCCTCGGCTTTAAGTGCCTTCCGCCGGGCTGACTTTCTCAGTTCAGGCATCGTTTTAGATTGATGAGTACCTTGGCAGTTCTCCCGGTTTCCTTGGCTATCGTCTTGAAAGATTTCTAGGACACCAAGTACGGTTAGTGGATTGCTAACAGGTTCCATTATTTTACAGTGTGCCTTTGGGCTTTGATCTTGTTCATGGAAATTCATGTTTGCTGATTTTGCTGTGGCTTTTGACTTGCATTTTTCCTTCATTTTGTAACCATTTTTCTTCAATAAAAAGGATTTTTTTCACAGTCAAGTGTGGTGGATAGTTATCTTAGGGCCTCATTTTCTGCTCTGGGTTGCAACAGTTGCAACAAAACAATAACAAAGCCAGCGGACCTGATGGGATCCCTGCTGAAATCTTTAAAGAGGGAGGACCTGAGCTGACACAACAACTCCACCGACTCATAGAAAAAGTGTGGGTGACCAAGAAAATCCCAGCAGATTTTAAGGATGCCACCATCATCACCCTCTTCAAAAAAAAAAAGGGGGAAGAACAGACTGCGGCCGGCCCAGTGGAGTTGATGGAGAGGACCATCGCTTCAATGCTGGTGGTCTTTGCTTCTTCCAGCACGCTGACGTTTGTCCACTTGTCTTCCCAAGAGATTTGCAGGATTTTCCAGAGGCAGCGCTGATGGAATCGTTCCAGGAGTTGCATGTGGGGTTCAGCCTGAGTTTGAACCTGATTCTCTGTTTGTACCTCCTGATGCTAATGAAAATATATTTACTGATGCTAATGAAAATGTACTTCCTGATGCTAATGAAAATGTACTTCTTGATGTCAATGATCCTGAAATTAGTGACAATGCTCCTGAAATTAGTGAGGAAGAAACTTCTGTAGATTTGGAAAACGAAAGTACCAGTGTTCATGAGAATGTTTCAGAGGGAAGCGATGACCTTTCACTCCCTTCTGCACCTGGGAACCTTAATGAGAATAGAAGGGGCCAGATCTGGCAAGACAGAAGTAAATCACTCAGCTTGCGAAGGTCTTCCAGATTAAAAGAAATACAAACAACGGCTTCAAAGCAGGGAGGCGTTTCACGAAACCAATTCCTCGGCTTTAAGTGCCTTCCGCCGGGCTGACTTTCTCAGTTCAGGCATCGTTTTAGATTGATGAGTACCTTGGCAGTTCTCCCGGTTTCCTTGGCTATCGTCTTGAAAGATTTCTAGGACACCAAGTACGGTTAGTGGATTGCTAACAGGTTCCATTATTTTACAGTGTGCCTTTGGGCTTTGATCTTGTTCATGGACATTCATGTTTGCTGATTTTTGCTGTGGCTTTTGACTTTGCATTTTTCCTTCATTTTGTAACCATTTTTCATCAATAAAAAAGGATAGTTTTTTTCACAGTCAAGTGTGGTGGATAGTTATCTTAGGGCCTCATTTTCTGCTCTGGGTTGCAACAGTTGCAACAAAACAATAACAAAGCCAGCGGACCTGATGGGATCCCTGCTGAAATCTTTAAAGAGGGAGGACCTGAGCTGACACAACAACTCCACCGACTCATAGAAAAAGTGTGGGTGACCAAGAAAATCCCAGCAGATGTCAGGGATGCCACCATCATCACCCTCTTCAAAAAAGGGGAAACTATCGAGGTATCTCCCTTCTAACCTCCGCTGGGAAAATCCTCGCAAGAATCCTTGCAAACCGCCTTCTGCCCCTCTCAGAAGACCCCTCCCAGAATCCCAGAACGGCTTCCGCCCCTCCAGAGGAACAAGCCAAATATCCCTGATCTGAAATGTATGGAACCAGAATACCTGTATTTATATAATGTTTTATACTAGGATGGTTTTATGCTTTAGGCTTTTTAAGTCTCTTCCGCTGTGTTTTCCAGTGTTTTGATGAGTGATGGTCACTTGTTGGCCTGATAGGTGTCTTGTGTCCAAATTTGGTGTTAATTCGCCCAGTGGTTTTTGAGTTATGTTAATTCCACAAACGAACATTACATTTTTATTTATAGAGATATATACTAGGGCTGGGCGGTTTCGTTTCGTAATTTCGTAATTCGTTAAAAATTCATTTTTTTTTATAACGAAGCGATATTGAACCATTCAGGAGCAACTAAAAAACGAAACGAATTTTTCCAATTCGTTTCGAAATTGTTTCGATATTGATTCGGAAATGTTTCGTTATTATTTCCGCATGTCTGGTGCAAGTTTTAGGGTTGCTGTTTGTTTTCTCAGTGAAAAAAAATATAATTATCACACCAACAGTCAACAACAGAGGGAGAGGGAAGCTTCAGAAGTTTTTTTAGCGTATTGCGCGATCGCGGCCGCCATTAACGAATCGATTCGTAATTGTTTCGTAATTGTTTTATGATTTTCCGAAATTTCGTAAATATCGAACTTTTTTTAAGGAAAATTTCGGAATTCTTTTAAATAACGAAACGCAAAAAACCCCTAAAAACGAATCGAGTTTAGAAACAAATTTTTCCGTGTTTGGACAGCCCTAATATATACGTTATGCGCATAAGCCAAAGATTTGTGCATCTGGTATTGCGTCGTAAGTACGAATCATACAAAACTGATCCGACTTACTCTAAATGTCAATACTTACATCTCCATTCATCAGTTTACAGTCATCGTCCATCTCATCTGCGCTGTCCTCATCGGAGACTTCTCCTTCTTCCACGTCCTCACTAATGTTGGCTGGAAGTTTCTTTCCCTAGAAGGATCAAGGGAACGTCAAGCGGTTAGTATTTATTTCATTGACAGGATTTCTATCCCGCTTTCCTCACCCAAAGGGGAGACTCAAAGCGGTTTACACATAACTGGCAAAGCTTCAATGCCATACATTGGACACTGCTGCGATGCCAATCCATAACAACCACAATAATAAAATGACAATTAAGCATAAATCATAATTAGACAGTACATAAGCAATCATTAAAACAATAAATAATAAAAACAGTCTCGCCAGTCGTATTGTCATTCTAGTCCATGTCCTTTAAACTCTACAAACATCTACTGTCCGAAGGCCTGGTCCCAAAGCCATGATTTTAATTTCTTTCTAAAAGCCAGGAGGGAGGGAGCAGATCTTACCTCATTTGGGAGTGTGTTCCATAGGCGAGGGGCCACCACCGAGAAGGCCCTGTCACTCGTCCCCGCGCAATTGACGGGAGCGAGAGCAGGGCCTCCCCGGATGATCTTAGATTACGAGGTGGGACGTAGGGGCGGATGCGTTCGGACAAGCAAGCTGGGCCAGAACCATATAGAGCAGTGTTTCTCAACCTTCCTAATGCCGCGACCCCTTAATACAGTTCCGCATGTTGTGGTGACCCCCCAAACATAAAATTATTTTCATTGCTACTTCATAACTATAATTTTGCTACTGTTCTGAATCGTCATGTAAATTATCTGATATGCAGGATGTATTTCCATTCACTGCACCAAATTTGGCACACATACCCGATACGCCCAAATTTGAATATTGGTGGGGTTGCAGGGGTTGATTTTTTCATTTGGGAGTTGTAGTTGCTGGGATTTATAGTACACCTACAATCAAAGAGCATTTTGAACTCCACCAACAATGCAATTGAACCAAACTTGGCACACAGGACTCCCCTGACCAACAGAAAATACTGGAAGGGTTTGGTGGGCTTTGACCTTGAGTTTGGGAGTTGTAGTTCACCTACATCCAGAGAGCACTGTGGACTCAAACAATGCTGGCTCTGGATCTGGAGTTTGGGGAAAACAAACCTTGACATTTGGGAGTTGAAGTTCCTGGGATTTATAGTTTACCTACAATCAAAGAGCATTCTGAACCCCACCAACAATAGAATTGGGCCAAACTTCCCACACAGAACCCCCATGGCCATCAGAAAGTACTGTGTTTTCAGATGGCCTTTGGTGACCCCTCTGACACCCCCTCATGACCCCTCCAGCGGTCCCGACCCCCAGGTTGAGAAACCCTGGTATAGAGCTTTATAGGTCAAAACCAGCACTTTGAATTGGGCTCGGAGATGGACTGGCAGCCAGTGGAGCTGGCTCAACAGGGGGGTGGTATCCTCCCTGTATGTCGCCCGGGTTAGTAATCTGGCTTCCGCCCGTTGGACTAGCTGAAGTTTCCAAACAGCCTTTAAAGGCAGCCCCACGTAGAGTGCGTTGCAGTAATCTATTCAGGATGTAACCAGAGCGCGGACCACTGTGGCCAGATCCGACTTCCCAAGGTACGGGCGCAGCTGGCGCACAAGTTTTAATTGTGCAAAAGCTCTCCCAGCCACCGCTGAGACCTGGTGTTCCAGGCTCAGCGATGAATCCAGGATCACTCCCAAGCTGCGAACCTGCGCCTTCAGGGGGAGTGCGACCCCCTCCAACACAGGCTGTCACCCTATGCCCTGTTCGGCCTTGCGACTGACCAGTAGGACCTCTGTCTTGTCTGGATTCAGTTTCAGTTTGCTAGCCCTCATCCAGTCCGACACAGCGGCCAAGCACCGGTTCAAGGTCTGAACTGCCTCCTTGGGGACAGGTGGGAAGGAGCAAACTAGAGGAACTACAGCATCAAATGGCATTTTAGCAAGGATTGAAGAATATCATGAATAATGCACACATACAGATTGTATCTGTATCTTATCTAAGTTCCACCGCTTCTCCATTTCTTCTTCATGATAGTTGTTGCAGGACAGGACGAGAGTGCAACAACTCTCAGGACACCTGCAATGTCTTTGAATGATGCTGAAGCATTTCATCTCCTTTTTTGCTTTATGAGGCTTTCACCCAGACTCCATTAAACGATATTCTACAAGACCTTAAAACAGCATCTTCATATATGCATTAGTAGGATGCTAAGAGTAATGCGCCACCTCACAGATGATAAACTGATACCTTCAAGAGGCTTAACAAGCCCTTACTTACGCCCACCTTCTCTTGGTAGGAGGGATGATTCTTAAGTGCTTGAAAGAATATCCTGCAACGTTCCATGAATCCAGGATGCCTTTGCTCAGAGACCATTTTTATGACAGCAATGAAACAATTTGTGGGCAGGGAGGAGAAAAGGGGGACAAAAATTCTTGATGCTTACAGGAGCTTGCAGACTCAGACATGAGATTAACTTAGACAAGAGTTGTGCTGGTACGGCTGTACCAGGAGCTCCCACTTCTTTTCCTTTCTGTTGAGTGTTTGCATGTATTCCAAAGTTCCATGCATTTTGCAATAAGGTTGCAATCATAGGGCCAAGGACCCATCAATTATCATTAGGTTCTTTAGTTCCGCCCCTTTTTCTGGGTTAAGGAGGGAGAAAGGGGACTTCGAGTTCAGTCCACACAGAGAAGCCTTTCGTACAGGACGTGAATCAGTTCCACCTGGAGAAAGCTTCGCCTTTTTCAGCTTTGCTGGGGGGATCCAGTCCCACCGCTCTACAGAGAACGACAGCATAGCCTTGGTTGGGGAATTTAGTTCCACAACTCTACAGCCAGCCTTCGCTGGGAATTGAAAGCCTTCTTTCCTCTTGGAAATCTACTAAAGGACTCTGTTTGGTAAGGACCACTCGCGGCAGCCATAACGCAATTTGGACCGGGTGTAGGGGCCCACACCAGCAGAGCTTAAGTCAGATTGCCCAAGGAGAGGTGAAGGATTTCCCTTGTAGGAGGAAGAAACAGTTTATGAAGAAAGTTGCCTGTCCCTTGTGGACAAGATTTAAGCAAGCCGCCAGTTGATTCAAAGCCTTTTGAAGTATTTGTTTGATTTATTGCAGATTTAAGCAACAAGAAAAACTTTGTTGAACTTTCTAAGTCTTTAAAAGAACCTCGTGTGGGGAAATCCGAAAGGCCTCTCAGCCGAGGCACCCCCGGCGTCCCGTTGGGCATTCAGAAAACACGTCCTGTCTACAGACTCTTTCACAGGCCCAGCGCGTGACAGCATGATTGTTTCCTTTTGACCCTTCTGGCCAATTTTTGATATGACCCATGGATGAATCAAGGCTCTTTCCATGGAGAAGGGTAAACACCATGGTTTTCTATGGGTGAGCAGATGGCAACTGGTAGGTGCCATATGTTCTGTATATCAAAATCTAGAGCTAATAGGGTGAAACTGGTTGCCGCTGTCATTTCCCCACCCAGAAATTAAAAAAGGCCAAAAGTAGCATCACGGTGGAGAGAGTAGAGAGAGTCGATGCTTCTTTTGGGTTCTCCACTTCGTTCAGAAAAGGACATTGTTCCTTTTTTGTAAGATATAGTATTCACATTGACCTGTGGATGTTAACCTTGGTTTTGGAGGCCTTTGTTGTAGTCTGACAAGCAACAAAGGATTTTTCTGAATGTTCAGAGAATGAGGGAGATAAAGTGAGGAGTCTGTGAGTGATCGAAGAGAACTGCGGGCAGACGAGGCCAATGTTTTGGATTCTTTTGCTCATTCCGAGGCAACGGGGAAAGGGAAAGTTCCAGTTCCCTTGAGAAAAGGTTTTGAGTCGATCGGGAGTTTTCCAGGGATAATAGATTAGGCCTGAGAACACAGGGAGTGAAAAACCGGCAAACTAGATATTCTCAGCGAAACTGAGATAAGATTCTGAGGTCCAGATGTATCAGGCATGATGTCATGGGTGTCTTAGAAGGCTTAAATTAAGTGGTTTGACTTCAGGTCTCTTGTTGCTATAGGAGATCAATCTCCTGTTAATTGTTCCTGTATTGTCAAGATTCCTGTTACATGTTCCTGTTTTCATGCTCATGGATGTACTATTGGATTAATTCCGTGTTTCTTGGGTTCTTTGGCTTTGTGTTCTATCCTGGCATTTTTGAATTATTGCACCACCTGCTATTCGCCAGGAAGTAGCAGCCAGCAATGAAAGGACCATGGCATTGACATCTCCGGCCCATCCTCTGTTTGGATATCAGCCAGCAAGCCAATGCCTTAAGTCAAGGAATAGTTTCCTAAGATCTACAGAGATACTCAGAGGAACACCTTAGCAAGCGAGAGTCCAAAAGAGGCAGGTCAAAACCCAGAACCTCAATCAGTGGCTGAGACCGGAGGAGACACTCCCAGACACAGAAGGCTGGATGACTTGGAAAGTGCTGAACAGGCTGCACTTTAGCACCACGAGATGCAGAGCTAAGAAATGGGGCTACCAAGTGGAGTCCACGACATTTGAATGTGGAGAAGAGCAAACCACAGACCACTTACTACAATGCGGTCTGAGCCCTGGCACATGCACAATCGAGGACCTTCTCACAGCGACACCAGATGCACTCCAAGTGGCCAGATTCTGGTCAAAGAACATTTAGTATAATGCCAAGTTTTTTACTTTGTTTGTGATTGTTCCATACATTATAATTGTATTCTTAATTCGCTTCTGACACTGAGCCCGAGCGCGGCTGAGACCCCCGCCTTCAAATTGGTGTGAACCGCAGCGGAGAGTTCCGCAGTTCCTGGGAGCCAAATTTGGGACCAACGGATGAAATGTGCCCCAGCAGCCAGCTCAAAACCAGGAATGCCTGCAGCTTTCCTTTGCTTTCCCCTTCTTCTTACATTGTAACATTCCCCTAATAAAAGTACTTGAAACTTGCAACATTTAATCTCTCCGCTTGATACTTTTGTATCTTTTCCTGCCTCAGACTAATCCAACATAAAAATAAACCTTTTTCCAGGCTCCGGAGAGCCGTGAGCCTGCCGGGGGCGCCTACTGGCACCCCCGGAACGCCGGATCTGCGTTCGTTTAAACCGCGGATACGGAAACCGCCATTTTGGATCCCCGTATCCGCTAAAACAACAAAACGGCGGATCGACGCCGTTCCAATTTTGTATTTTTCTGCTATTAATTCTAAGACTAACTGCCATCTCGCTTTCCTCATTTTGGACTCCCCCGCCCGGGAAATAATTGGTTTGGTTTAAGGTATTTCATTTGACAGAAATCAGCTGTTTGTCAATTTGGCCGGTTTCTTCCAAGGCAGCCCGTTTCTTTTCAGCGCCGCTCGTTCCTGCCCAGCCCCGCAGCCGGGGGCTCACTATGGCTACCCATGGGAGGCCCTGGGAAGGCGGCCAGGCGGGGACCCCGGCCCTGGAGGAGAGACATAGTTCTCCAAAGGCCGGACAAATGGACTCTGTTGCCATCCAACCCAGCGCTCACCACTGGACTATTTTGCCTTTTCTTTTTGACTCCCTGACTCATGAACTGGACTGTTTACATATCCACGGCCATGGATCCTCTGCTGGTGCCTGATCCGAGACGCTGGCAGCCTCCGTTTCCGCGCATCCTTTTCCACGTCTATGAAATCTCCGATTTATGTCATAATAAAGATCAAATATTATAATAAATTTTCCTGGGATGGGGATGGGGTTTTGCTTTATGAAATATATGTAATGAAATGTTGTATGGAATATACTGTGTCCCCTTTTCCCGCCTTTCCTGTTGACCCTTGCCCCACAAAGTTGTGACCTGAAGATTACTGTGATGCCCTGGGGAGAAGTTCCTCTGTTTTCCCCAAACCCTTCCTGATTGACTCATCAGCATGAAACAATACCTGATTTCTTCCGCCTGGTGAGGTATTTTTATTATTATCTTTTATTTTAGAATTGGCAATTTTCCTGGCCTCACCAAGGTACCCAGGGCCCTTTTGGCGCGGTCCTCGGGTCTCTCTCTCTCTCGGGGACTCCACTAAAAGTAGCTCGATATCAACACGATAAAAAAAAATAGAGATTGCCCTGTTTCTCCAATGTGGAGTGCATGTGGGATTAGTGGCAAAGGATGCCCATGTCACATTGGAGGATGAGATGGTAAAGAATGTCTTTCCACCTACTGCAAGGCAGCATCTCAGCCTGAGATAAGTCGCACACCAAATGAGGAGATGGACCCCAGCCAGCAGGAACAGAGGAGAGAAAGAGGAGAGGGAAGGGACAAAGCTAGCCGCCAGCCTGAGACTCACCCGAGGCTCATTTCAAAGCTTCACGCTACATGGCATTAGATGTTGATTGACATTCGGAGGAGTCCAGAGAGACACCGGAGGTCAGACACAGTCAAACATGGTTATTTATTTAGACCAAAAATAACAAAGACATCTTTGGCAGTCTGCACTGGCTGCAGCCTCCACAAACCGATACCCGCAGCAGAAACTCACCGTTGCCACTCCTTGGAATATTAATAGATTAGTAATATTATTAACGTTATTAATATTATTGATTATACACTGGACATAAATATTTAATATTTTTATTGATATTTTCAAAAACCCGCAAAACAGCGAGTCCGCGAAAAGTGAACCGCGAAGTAGCGAGGGAACACTGCCTATCTCGTTTGCTGGGCCATACTGTGTTTTTGTATCAGTAAAATAATAATAATAGTTGTGTGTGGGCAATGAATATTTCCTTACCTTGACCAAGATTTTCCCTTTCAAGTTCTCCGGGGAAGGCAGTTTTGTGGGATCTTCATTCCTCACGGAAGACAGGTCCAGCTTGTCCCCCAAAACTTCAGTGAGATACTGGGCCATCTTTTTCTGCTGGGCGACGCTGCAGTGATTCTCAATGGACAAAATGACCGGGTATCTGGTTGGGGGGAACAAACAAGCAAGACATCGTTATGACTTCATATTTTCCTTAATGCGCCCACACATTCATTGTCCTGGCATTAAATCCAGTCATGTCTGATTCTGGGGTGTGGTGCTCATCTCCATTTCTAAGCCGAAGAGCCGGAGTTGTCCATAGACACTTCCAAGGTCATGTGGCCAGTGTTCACAGGAAGATGGTATTTGTGGCACAGGTTCCAGTGGATCATCTGAGCAAGGGTGTTGTGCCTCTGCTTGGAGTCTGTCTGCGTGATCTTCTTGCAGCAGCTGAGGATGTGCTGCTTCTTTGCAGAGTCTACACTTGGGATCTGTTGTTGACTTGTCAATTCTTGCTTTGATGGTGTTTGTGGCACAAGTCCCAATGCATCATCTGAGCAAGGGTGTTGTGCCTCTGCTTGGAGTCTGTCTGCGTGATCTTCTTGCAGCAGCTGAGGATGTGCTGCTTCTTTGCAGAGTCTACACTTGGGATCTGTCGTTGACTTTTCAATTCTTGCTTTGATGGTGTTTGTGGCACAAGTCCCAATGCATCATCTGAGCAAGGGTGTTGTGCCTCTGCTTGGAGTCTGTCTGTGCGATCTTCTTGCAGCAGCTGAGGATGTGCTGCTTCTTTGCAGAGTCTACACTTGGGATCTGTCGTTGACTTTTCAATTCTTGCTTTGATGGTGTTTGTGGCACAAGTCCCAATGCATCATCTGAGCAAGGGTGTTGTGCCTCTGCTTGGAGTCTGTCTGCGTGATCTTCTTGCAGCAGCTGAGGATGTGCTGCTTCTTTGCAGAGTCTACACTTGGGATCTGTCGTTGACTTTTCAATTCTTGCTTTGATGGTGTTTGTGGCACAAGTTCCAATGCATCATCTGAGCAAGGGTGTTGTGCCTCTGCTTGGAGTCTGTCTGCGCGATCTTCTTGCAGCAGCTGAGGATGTGCTGCTTCTTTGCAGAGTCTACACTTGGGATCTGTCGTTGACTTTTCAATTCTTGCTTTGATGGTGTTTGTGGCACAAGTTCCAATGCATCATCTGAGCATCGGTGTTGTGCCTCTGCTTGGAGTCTGTCTGCGCGATCTTCTTGCAGCAGCTGAGGCTGTGCTGCTTCTTTGCAGAGTCTACACTTGGGATCTGTCGTTGACTTTTCAATTCTTGCTTTGATGGTGTTTGTGGCACAAGTCCCAATGCATCATCTGAGCAAGGGTGTTGTGCCTCTGCTTGGAGTCTGTCTGCGCGATCTTCTTGCAGCAGCTGAGGATGTGATCTATTGTTTCACCTGCTTCCTTGCAGAGTCTACACTTGGGATCTGTCGTTGACTTTTCAATTCTGGCTTTGATGGCATTTGTGGCACAAGTTCCAGTGCATCACCTGAGCAAGGGTGTTGTGCCTCTGCTTGGAGTCTGTCTGTGTGATCTTCTTGCAGCACCTGAGGATGTGCTGCTTCTTTGCAGAGTCTACACTTGGGATCTGTCGTTGACTTTTCAATTCTTGCTTTGATGGTGTTTGTGGCACAAGTTCCAATGCATCATCTGAGCAAGGGTGTTGTGCCTCTGCTTGGAGTCTGTCTACGCGATCTTCTTGCAGCACCTGAGGATGTGCTGCTTCTTTGCAGAGTCTGTCTGCGCAATCTTCTTGCAGCAGCTGAGGATGGGATCTATTGTTTCGCCTGCTTCCTTGCAGAATCTACACTTGGGATCTGTCGTCAACTTCTCCATTCTTGCTTTGATGGCATTTGTGGTGCAAGTTCCAGTGCATCACCTGAGCAAGGGTGTTGTGCCTCTGCTTGTAGTCCGTCTATGTGATCTTCTTGCAGCAGCTGAAGATGTGCTGCTTCTTTGGAGTCTACACTTGGGATCTGTGGTTGACTTTACAATTCTTGCTTTGATGGTGTTTGTGGCACACGTTCCAATGGATCACTGGAGCAACGGTGTTGTGCCTCTGCTTGGAGTCTGTCTGGCGATCTTCTTGCAGCAGCTAAGGATGGGATCTGTGGTTTCGCCTGCTTCCTTGCAGAGTCTACACTTGGAATCTGTTGTTGACTTTTCAGTTCTGGCTTGGATGGCCTTGGTTCTAATGGCTTGTTCTTGGGCTGCCAGGATCAGGCCCTCCTTTGTCTCCTTTTTCAGAATTCCATTTGTGAGCCACAGCCATGTTTTTTCTTTGTCCATTTCACTCTCAATTTTTCCCAGGAACTGTCCATGGAGAGCCTTCTTTATCATCATCATCATCATCATCATCAATTATTATCTATTATTATTATCTATTAATGTTTTTTTGTTGTTGTTATTATTATTATTATCAATTATTATTATTATTATCAATTTTTTATTATTATTATTATTATTATTATTATTATTATTATTATTATTATCATCATCATCAGCATCACATTAGAAGCACACTGTATTTTGACTGGCGCATCTCCCAGTGTCTTGGATGCCTTTCAGACAAAATATTCCAAATAGGAACCCAGACCCATCCAAAGAAGGACGTTGTGTCAGAGAAGAGTCATTTCAGAAGATCCAGCCACTCCTGGCGTCACATTGCGGAGGACAGACTTTGCCAGCCAATCAATCACACCTCAGGCTTTATTTGGGTTTTCGGGATCTATTTTTAGATTCTCCAGTCTTAGGCGCCCAAAACGTCACGTACAGCTTGAAGCGCATCAATATGGCTTTGGGAGGAAGGGGATTCAAGGTGAGCGGCAAAGAAAAGCAAATTGGCCCTTGGCATTCGGTTAGCGCAGTTTTAGATTGTGACGTCCCCCCCGCCACACACACACACCCCAATAAAATATGCTACGCATTGTCTGCATTATATTCATCAAAGACCTACTCTTGCTGGTACAAAGAACAAGGAGATAATTAGTAGATGTCCGTCAGGAAATGCAGGACTCAGTGTCACCAATGGATTGATGACCTCCAGCCCGGGATCCCCTTCTCATTCGTGCATAGGATCTTCAACCCCATGCACGAATGATGATGATGACAATAATAATGATGGTAATCATGGGTTAAACCCTTGTGACCTGAAGGTTGGCAGTTTGAATCCCTGGGACAGGGTGAGCTCCCGCTGTAAGCCCAGCTCCTGCCAACCTAGCAGTTTGAAAATATAAATAAAGTGTATTATCATCAGCAGCATCATCATCATCATCAGGGAGATAGAGAAGAATATAAATAAAGTATATTATTATTATCGGGAAGATAGAGCGGAATATAAATAAAGTGTATTATTATTATTATTATTATTATTATTATTATTATTATTATTATTATCGGGAAGACAGAGCGGAGTATAAATAAAGTGTATTATTATTATTGTTATTATTATTATTGGGAAGATAGAGCAGAATATAAATAAAGTATACTATTATTATTATTATTATCGGGAAGATAGAGCGGAATATAAATAAAGTATATTATTATTATTATTATTATTATTGGGAAGATAGAGCGGAATATAAATAAAGTATATTATTATTATTATTATTATTATTATTATTATTATTATCGGGAAGACAGAGCGGAGTATAAATAAAGTGTATTATTATTATTGTTATTATTATTATTGGGAAGATAGAGCGGAATATAAATAAAGTGTATTATTATTATTATTATTATTATTATTATTATCGGGAAGATAGAGCGGAATATAAATAAAGTGTATTATTATTATTATTATTATTATTGGGAAGATAGAGTGGAATATAAATAAAGTATATTATTATTATTATTATTATTATTATTGGGAAGATAGAGCGGAATATAAATAAAGTGTATTATTATTATTGTTATTATTATTATCGGGAAGAAAGAGCGGAATATAAATAAAGTGTATTATTATTATTATTATTATTATTATTATTATTATTATCGGGAAGACAGAGCGGAGTATAAATAAAGTGTATTATTATCATTGTTATTATTATTATTGGGAAGATAGAGCGGAATATAAATAAAGTATATTATTATTATTATTATTATTATTATTATTATTATTATCGGGAAGATAGAGCGGAATATAAATAAAGTGTATTTTTATTATTCTGAGTCCCTTTGGGAAGATAGAGCGGAATATAAATAAAGTATTATTATTATTATTATTATTATTATTATTATTATTATTATTATCGGGAAGACAGAGCGGAGTATAAATAAAGTGTATTATTATCATTGTTATTATTATTATTGGGAAGATAGAGCGGAATATAAATAAAGTATATTATTATTATTATTATTATTATTATTATTATTATTATCGGGAAGACAGAGCGGAGTATAAATAAAGTGTATTATTATCATTGTTATTATTATTATTGGGAAGATAGAGCGGAATATAAATAAAGTATACTATTATTATTATTATTATTATCGGGAAGATAGAGCGGAATATAAATAAAGTGTATTTTTATTATTATTATTATTATTGGGAAGATAGAGTGGAATATAAATAAAGTATATTATTATTATTATCAGGAAGACAGAGCGGAGTATAAATAAAGTGTGTTATTATTATTGTTATTATTATCGGGAGAAAAGAGCGGAATATAAATAAAGTGTATTATTATTATTATTATTATTATTATTATTATTATTATTGGGAAGATAGAGCGGAAAATAAATAAAGTATATTATTATTATTATTATTATTATTATTATTATTATTATTATTATTATTGGGAAGATAGAGTGGAATATAAATAAAGTGTATTATTATTATTATTATTATTATTATTATAAATATTATTATTATAAAAGGTTTGGCAATTTCCAACATGAGAAAGTTAACTGTCCCCATTCCCTCCCCGTATCAGACATTCCCGAGCATCACAATACAAATAATGCAATTAACCAAACTTAATTTAAATGAAGAATCAACAGGAATACATACTCGCTCCGGATGAAAGCATACTTGTTGATGGTTTCAATCACGTCTTTGAAAAGTATCTTGGAGGTCAGCGTGTAGCCGTGGTGGACAATGGGTTCCCCATCCGGACCGTCCCAACAATCAACTGCAAGGCAAGACAAAGAGAATGGGAGTACATTTGGGTTTCGGATCCACATCCTATACTTTGCGGGCCGGAAATGATTTCTGAAAAAAGACGCAACGAAGGAATTGAGAACTTGGGAAAGGCATATTTCCTGGTTGAGAAAATCTGTTGTTATCACTGATTCAAGACTGGTGATAACGGTGAGCTTCCTCACCAGGAATACAAGTAGCACAGGAAAAGTCATTGTCCTGTCTTCGATCTCAGCTTGGAGAGCCTATGAGATGTCTTGCATTCCCAACAGGTTTACACAAACGGGCAGCAGACCTGCAGACTGAAGGCAGGAACCAATGGTTGAAGGAAACTTCTTGGGAAGTAATAGGCGACTCCGCTTAGAACTCCCCGACTGAGAGGTCCACCACTCAGATCATGTCTAGTAGGTATGGTTAGGTTCAGTCGGAATCTTCGTAATTCGGAATAAATTTGGAAAGATTTGCTTTTTGAAGCGATTTTGAAGTTTTTAAGGAAAGCGGAAGTCCCTTTGCCCTTCCGAAGCTTTTTCCGCCATTTTTGTTACGAAGCATTAAGTGAGTTGGAAATTATGGTCTCAATCCTGGGAAGCGTTTTAACCCAGACTGGATGGATTTCCTGCCTTTCCTCTCCCCTCGTTTCTGGTCTCAATCCTGGGAAGCATTTTAAACCAGACCGGATGGTTTTCCTGCCCGGAAATGCGGTGGCCTGAGGCGCAGAGGGGAAGGCCTCCACATGAAGTCAAGCATCCCCCCCCCCCCATAAGGGATGGTAACTTATAGTTCTGCAAAGGGCAAGGGTACCAGACTGCACAAAGGGGTTAAGTTTTGGTCAATTTGCCAAGACACTAGCAACAACAAGGACCCCATGAGGCTTTCAGGGAAGAGCCTGGCCTTGGGGTCCCAGTCCTTGGAGGAAGTTATAGTTTCCCAAGGACTAAGGACCAGCTTGATCTTGGCGCTGCAAGAATCCATTCCTTGGCTCAGTGGAGATCATCAAGCACCTTTTTATGACTCTTGGACTTTCTTCAATTTCTTTTTGGCTCTAATGAACTCCTTTTCACATCTGAACTTCCCCAGTATGAACTATGGACACATGCTTTAATAAAATCATTTTAATCAAATTCTCTGGCGGGGGGGGGGGGGGGATGGTTGATACGAATTTCTTTGGATTCCTATATTTCCCCATGTGTTTTCCCTCACAAACCCCTTCCCCCTTCCCCTCTTCGAGAAGGGGGAGCCAACGAGGAAGTTGCCCTTTGGCGCTGAAAAGGGCAATCAGCAATCACAAAAAAAACCCATATCTTGGAACTTTTGCATGGACAATAGAACTTGAAATTCCTATTTGATTTCGGAGTTGGGACCGTCAAACTGGAATTTCCTTTGGCAAACTTTTTGATCATTTCACAATGGGAGCGAGACGACTCTCAGGAGGTCGCCTTCCCCAACTTTGTTTACTTCTTTCAAAAGTTTTCATAGCAAACATCCACCCCAAGCCTCCCCTTTGTGCCTTATCTGATCATCGCAGGAAAACCCGGATCAAGTAATCAACACCAATCACCCACCCATCACATAACAATAAAAGTTGGTTTCTCTAGCTGGCCAATTCCCGGACGCAGGAAACTCAGGACATTGGAATTCCATAATCCTATCATCGACACTTTGTTTCTTTTCCGACTCCCTTTTCCTGATTCGCCGAAGCGCCAGAGCAGTGGGAGCTTCCTGATAGGCTCCCGCGCAGCAGAGGAGCCCTATGATTGGTCCTGGCGAGGGTGGGGGGAGCCGAGACTCTTCCCAGGTGTTATCCGGCCAGCCAATCACCAGCAAGCTGGGCGGAGGGGGGGGGGGGGCGGGAAGCAGGAGTTTTGAAACTTCTAACCCTGCAATCCTGTGGAGGGGAAAGCCTGGCTCCCTGGCCTCCACAGACCCCAGAAGTGCGGTTGCCTAAGGTGCAGCAGGGAAGGCCGGCCTCACTGGTCTGTTGCTGCCCGCGTGGCTCCGGAGGCTCTGCAGGGGTCTGTGGGGGCCAGGGGGGCAGGCAGGTGCCCTTGAGATGGGCTGGGAGGTGGGTAGGGATGTGCGGGTAAGAAGATCATCTATAAAATAATGTATATATATTAAAAGCATCCCTACTTCATGGGCTTGCACTTATTGCGGGTGGTCCTGGAATGGACACTGTATGTCTTTGTGGGCACAGGAGTGACATTAGAAAATGTTGACCATTTCCGCTCCCTTGGCAGCCACCTCTCCACCAAAGTCAACATCGACGCCGAAATACAACACCGTCTGAGCTCTGCAAGTGCAGCATTTTCCCGAATGTAGCAGAGAGTGTTTGAGGACCGGGACATCCGTAGGGAGACCAAGGTGCTTGTCTATAAAGCTATTGTCCTCCCAACCCTGCTCTATGCCTGTGAGACGTGGACTGTCTACAGATGTCACATGCAACTCCTGGAACGATTCCATCAGCGCTGCCTCCGGAAAATCCTGCAAATCTCCTGGGAAGACAGGCGGACAAACTTCAGTGTGCTGGAAGAAGCAAAAACCACCAGCACTGAAGTGACGGTCCTCCGCCATCAACTCTACTGGACCGGCCACATTGTCCGGATGCCTGACCACCGTCTCCCAAAGCAGTTGCTCTACTCCAAACTCAAGAACAGAAAAGGGAATGTTGGTGGGCAGGAAAAGAGATTGAAAGATGGGCTCAAAGCCAACCTCAAAAACTCTGGCATAGACACTGAGAACTGGGAAGCCCTGGCCCTTGAGCGCTCCAGCTGGAGGTCAGCTGTGACCAGCAGTGCTGTGGAATTCGAGGAGGCACGAGTGGAGGGTGAAAGAGAGAAATGTGCCAGGAGGAAGGCGCATCAAGCCAACCCCAACCGGGACAGCCTTCCACCTGGAAACCAATGCCCTCCTCACTGCGGAAGGGAGAAGATGCAGGTCAAGAAGAGGGCTCCACAGCCACATACGGACCCACAAGGAAACCCATAATGGGAGACCATCTTACTCGTCCAACGAGGGATCGCCTAAGCACTGCACAGTCCTCTGCCCTTCCTGATCTGCGGTCGGAGGTGAGGAGTCCACCTGCCTCCCAAGAGGGTCTATCCCTGATTTGTGACGGGCCCCTTACCTTCTACACAGCGGCATCCGGACTGGAGAACCCACGCGTACATGTCAACTCTGGATTGGGACATCAGCTGGTCTCCCATGAGGTAGGTGTTATGGGAAGAGGTGATGAAGTAGTGACTCAAAGGCTGCGTCATGTCCTGGTTGACGTGATAATGCTCCGGATTGAAAATGTCCCCAGCAGGACTGCGCATGTAGTTGGTGAATCCTGTGGGGAGAAGATCAGGTAAATGGGACGCTGGGTCATGGTGGTGTGCTCAGAGAGATGGATTCATACCGAGTGAGACTTGCATTCGATTCTTCACCTGGTCCTAAGTCTCACTGGGTGACTTCATATTTCTCCTTCTAATCTATACTTCTGAGCAGCGATGACAAACTTGTGGTCCTCCAGACATTTTGGACATTAGCTCTCAGAATTTCTGGCCACTGGACAAGCTGGCAATAGGGGCTTCTGGGAGCTGGAGGCCCAAACATCTGGAGGGTCACAAATCTGATACTTCTGCTTCAGAGTTTGTGGTGAAAGAACCCGAGTGTTGGATGGGCTTACAACCCCCCGAAACTTGGAGATGCAAGTCACACCCGCTTGGGTGTGATCCTGGACTCATCGCTGAGCTTGCAACCCCAATTTTCGGCGGTGACCAGGGGAGCATTTGCACAGTTAAAACATGTGCGCCAGCTGTGCCCGTACCTTGGCCACGGTAGTCCATGCTCTGGTTACATCCCCGTATAGACTACTGCAACACACTCTACGTGGGCTGCCTTTGAAGACTGTTCAGAAACTTCAAATTGTACAAAGGGCGGCAACCAGGTTACTAACAGGAGTGGCACTCAGGGAAACACACTACTCCTCTGTTGTGTCAGCTCCGCTGGCTGCCAATTTGCTACCAAGCACAATTCAAAGTGGTGGCGTTGGCCTATAGAGCCCTAAACGATTCCGGATCAGCTTACCTGTCCGAACGTATCTCCTCCTATGAACCATCTAGAAGGTTAAGATCGTCTGGGGAGGCCCTGCTCTCGATCCCGCCTGCCTCGCAAGTGCGACTGGCAGAGATGAAGGACAGGGCCTTCTCAGTGGTGGCCCCCCAGCTATGGGATATTAGATCGCCCCCCTACCTCCTGACTTTCCGAAAAAAGTAAAGACCTGTCTCTTTGAGCAAGTTCTTGAGAATGCAGCAGAATAGTTAACGCGGAACTATGAATGATGAACACAGATTGGCCAGATGATGTGACTGGATAACGTTTTTAACAGGATGACACCAGTGATTATATGCTTTAACGGTTTTTATTTTTGTTTTATATTGAAATGTTGATTGCTTTTAATGGTGACCAGGGGAGCATTTGCACAATTAAAACTTGTGCGCCAGCTGCGCCCGTACCTTGGGAAGTCTGGCTTGGCCACGGTAGTCCACGCTCTAGTTACATCCCGTTTAGACTACTGCAACGCTCTCTACGTGGGGTTGCCTTTGAAGACGGCTCAGAAGCTCTAATTGGCCCAACGTTCAGCAGCCATGATTCTAACAGGAGCGGCACACAGGGAGCATACAACCCCCCTGTTGCGCCAACTCCACTGGCTACCGATTTGCTACCGGGCTCAATTCAAAGTGCTGGCGTTGGCCTTTAAAGCCCTAAACGGTTCCGGCCCAAGCTACCTATCCGACCGCATCTCGGCCTATGAACCCACCAGGACTTTGAGATCTTCCGGGGAGACCCTGCTCTTGATCCTGCCTGCTTCTCAAGCTCGGCTGGCGGGGACGAGAGATAGGGCCTTCTCGGTGGTGGCTCCTCGGCTGTGGAACGCCCTTCCTACGGACATTAGACTAGCCCCATCGCTAATGGTATTCCGCAAAAAAGTGAAGACCTGGTTGTTCGAGCAGGCGTTTGAATAGTTAGTGCAATGAGTGTAATGAACATAGGAATGGAACAATGGATGACGGATTTGGATCATGTTTTCAGTGATGAGATGCCAGTGAATGGCTATTGTTGTTAATTATATAGGATTGTTTAGGTGTTATGATGTTACTGTTTTTTACCGTGTACTGTATTTTGCTGTTTGTTGTTAACCGCTGTGAGTCGCCTATGGGCTGAGAACAGCGGTATACAAATAAAGTAAATAAATAAGTAAGTAAATAAATAAATGGCACTTTCATGTGCCAATCTGTAACCCGCCTTGAGTCGCCGTATGGCTGAGAAAGGCGGGCTATACATATTGTAAATAAATAATAATAAATAATACCTCTGAGGATGCTTGCCATAGATGCAGGCGAAACGTCAGGAGAGTATGCCTCTAGAACATGGCCATATAGCCCGAAAAAACCTACAACAACCCACTAATTAAGGTGGTCAGTTGAAACATTCACACCTAGCTCCAGCAGACAAGAGTCCTTTGTCCCACCCTGGTCATTCCACATATATATAAACCCATTTTCCTAGTTCCAACAGACCTCACTACCTCTGAGGATGCTTGCCATAGATGCAGGCGAAACGTCAGGAGAGAATGCCTCTAGAACATGGCCATATAGCCCGAAAACACCTACAACAACCCAGTGATTCCGGCCATGAAAGCCTTCGACAATAAATAATAATTTGTGCCACTCTTTAATTTCCATGTGTTGCCTCGACCCGGGTTTTGAACTGTCAACCTTTCGGTTGGCAGGATTTACTGCAGCTGGCAGGTAAACTGCTGTGCTAAAGCCCGGCTCAATACTTTGTCCCTCGGTCTCCAAGTGTCCAAGCGTTAATGACCAAGTCCCATTAACAGAGCTTCTTCTCCTGGGTTCAGATGCACCCTGGGTAAACTGGAATGCCAGAGCACTCCCTCTTCCCAATTACACATAAGGGTTGGTCCACACAGTCAAAGGCTATAATATCAGAATAAATCGTGGCAAGTTCTTGGTGGTCTGGGCATACTAAGCCACCTTGTCTCTCTCCTGAGGAATCTGTATAAGGACCAAGTAGCAACATTGACCACGGAACAATGATGCTTGGGAAAATGGAAGGAAAAGGGAAGAGGGGCCAACCAAGGGCAAGGTGGATGGATGGCATTCTTGAAGTGACTGGCTTGACTGGATTGATGTTGAAGGAGCTGGGGGTGGTGACGGTGGACAGGGAGATCTGGTGTGGGCTGGTCCATGAGGTCACCTAGAGAAGACAATGATGCTGGGGAAAATGGAAGGAAAAGGGAAGAGGGGCCAACCAAGGGCAAGGTGGATAGATGGCATCTTTGAAGTGACTGGATTGACCTTGAAGGAGCTGGGGGTAGTGACGGTTGGCACATCATGAGAAGACAGGAAAGCTTAGAGAAGAGTATGATGCTGGGCAAAATGGAAGGAAAAGGGAAGAGGGGTCGATCCAGGGCAAGGTGGATGGATGGCATCCCTGAAGTGACTGGCTTGACCTTGAAGGAGCTGGGGGTGACGGTCGACACATCATGAGAAGACAGGAAAGCTTAGAGAAGAGTAGGATGTTGGGGAAAATGGAAGGAAAAGGGAAGAGGGGCTGACTAAGGGCATGATGGATGGATGGTATCCTTGAAGTGACTAGATTGACCTTGAAGGAGCTGGGGGCGGTGACGGCTTACAGCAAGCTCTGACGTGGGCTGGTGCATAAGATCACCTAGAGAAGACAATGATGTTTGGGAAAATGGAAGGAAAAGAGAAGAGGGGCCGACCAAGGGCAAGATGGATGGATGGCATCCTAGAAGTGACTGGATTGACCTTGAAGGAGCTGGGGGTGGTGACGGCCGACACATCATGAGAAGACAGGAAAGCTTAGAGAAGACAATGATGCTGGGGAAAATGGAAGGAAAAGGGAAGAGGGGCCGACCAAGGGCAAGGTGGATGGATGGCATCTTTGAAGTGACTGGATTGACCTTGAAGGAGCTGGGGATGGTGACGGCGGACAGGGAGCTCTGGTGTGGGCTGGTCCATGAGGTCACCTAGAGAAGACAATGATGCTTGGGAAAATGGAAGGAAAAGGGAAAAGGGGCCAACCTAGGGCAAGGTGGATGGATGGCATCCTTGAAGTGACTGGATTGACCTTGAAGGAGCTGGGGGTAGTGACGGCCGACACACCATGAGAAGACAGGAAAGCTTAGAGAAGAGTATGATGTTGGGGAAAATGGAAGGAAAAGGAAGAGGGGCTGACCAAGGGCAGGGTGGATGGATGGCATCCTTGAAGTGACTGGCTTGACCTTGAAGGAGCTGGGGGTGGTGACGGTCGACACACCATGAGAAGACAGGAAAGCTTAGAGAAGAGTATGATGCTTGGGAAAATGGGAGGAAAAGGGAAAAGGAGCCAACCTAGGGCAAGATGGATGGATGGCATCCTAGAAGTGACTGGCTTGACCTTGAAGGAGCTGGGGGTAGTGATGGTCGACACATCATGAGAAGACAGGAAAGCTTAGAGAAGAGTATGATGCTGGGGAAAATGGAAGGAAAAGGAAGAGGGGCCGACCAAGGGCAAAGGTGGATGGATGGCATCCTTGAAGTGACTGGATTGACCTTGAAGGAGCTGGGGGTGGTGACGGCCGACAGGGAGCTCTGGCGTGGGCTGGTCCATGAGGTCACCTAGAGAAGACAATGATGCTGGGGAAAATGGAAGGAAAAAGGAAGAGGGGCCGACCAAGGGCAAGGTGGATGGATGGCATCCTTGAAGTGACTGGATTGACCTTGAAGGAGCTGGGGGTGGTGACGGCTGACAGGGAGCTCTGGTGTGGGCTGGTGCATGAGGTCACTTAGAGAAGACAATGATGCTGGGGGAAATGGAAGGAAAAGGGAAGAGGGGCCGATCCACGGCAAGATGGATGGATGGCATCCTTGATGTTGAAGGAGCTGGGAGTGGTGATGGCTGACAGTGAGCTCTGGTGTGGGCTGGTGCATGAGGTCACCTAGAGAAGACAATAATGCTTGGGAAAATGGAAGTAAAAGGTAGAGGGGCTGACCAAGGGCAAGATGGATGGATGGCATCCTGGAAGTGACTGGCTTGAACTTGAAGGAGCTGGGGGTGTTGATGGCAGACACATCATGAGAAGACAGGAAAGCTTAGAGAAGAATATGATGCTGGGGAAAATGGAAGGAAAAGGAAAGAGGTGGCCGACCCAGGGCAAGATGGATGGATAGCATCCTTGAAGTGACTGGATTGACCTTGAAGGAGCTGGGGGTGGTGACGGTCGACACACCATGAGAAGACAGGAAAGCTTAGAGAAGAGTATGATGCTTGGGAAAATGGGAGGAAAAAGGAAGAGGGGCCGACCCAGGGCAAGATGGATGGATGGCATCCTTGAAGTGACTGGATTGACCTTGAAGGAGCTGGGGGTCGTGACGGCCGACAGGGAGCTCTGGTGTGGGCTGGTGCATGAGGTCACCTAGAGAAGACAATGATGTTTGGGAGACAGGAAAGCTTAGAGAAGAGTATGATGCTTGGGAAAATGGGAGGAAAAAGGAAGAGGGGCCGACCAAGGGCAAGATGGATGGATGGCATCCTTGAAGTGACTGGACTGACCTTGAAGGAGCTGGGGGTGGTGACGGCCGACAGGGAGCTCTGGCGTGGGCTGGTCCATGAAGTCACGAAGAGTCGGAAACGACTGATCAAATGAACAACAACAAGGGAAGCATCCATGATCAAGAAATGCCGCCTCTGAAACGTGCTCCTCGGCTCCATCCGTGGCATTCCCGCCAGCCCGGTCCAGAGAGAACTCATTAAACCGAGGAGCCTTTGTGAGGGATCCGGGTCCAGCTGAGAAAAGATTTCTTCTGAGATTAAAGATCGCTATTAGGGCTGTCCAAACACGGAAAAATTTGTTTCTAAACTCAATTCGTTTTTAGGGGTTTTTTGCGTTTCGTTATTTAAAAGAATTCCGAAATTTTTCTTTAAAAAACTTCGATATTTACGAAATTTCGAAACAATAACGAATCGATTCGTTAATGGCGGCCGCGATCGCGCAATACGCTAAAAAACTTCTGAAGCTTCCCTCTCCCTCTGTTGTTGACTGTTGGTGTGATAATTATATATTTTTTCACTGAGAAAACAAACAGCAACCCTAAAACTTGCACCAGACATGCGGAAATAATAACGAAACATTTACGAATCAATAACGAATCAATAACGAAACAATTACGAAACGAATTGAAAAATTCGTTTTGTTTTTTAGTTGCTCCTGAATGGTTCAATATCGCTTCGTTATAAAAAAAATAACGAATTTTTAACGGATTACGGAATTACGAAACGAAACCGCCCAGCCCTAATAGCTAGACCTAGTCATATTTTTAAGCTGCTGGAACTTTTCAAGCCGCGGCCTTGCAATGGTCCCACTCGGGGTGACGGAGGTGTGGGTTTCAACCAGGCAAAGCCTTCCCAAAGAGGCTCCGAATGCGCTTTGCGAGGCTCACCGGGAAGTCAGGCAGAAGCTTTGAGGAATGTTCCACCGGGCCTTCCTAATGATTAGCTATTGACTTTCTTCGTCTTCAGCCGGGCGAGCGGCATCTTTGGATTCTCCTCGGTTCCACTTGGTCCAGATATTTCTTAATCTTCTTCGCCAGAAATGTTTTTGCAGACTGACTTTGCGACTGCTCTTGGGATGAGACAGCTTTGTCCATTTTCGTTGCTAGCGACTTCCTAGCAACCAGACCTGAAGTATATTGCTGCTATGAATTCACCTTGGGGGAGATATATATATATCTATATCTATATATCAATCACTGATGTCTGCAGACACAAAACTGTCACCATTTGCAAGATGTCAGTTTTTAATATCGGAAATTATTTAGTTGCTGGGTTTGGGTCTTAGGCAGGGGCGGCTCAACCCATACGCAGAGTAAGCATCCGCGGTAGAGTTGGTGTTGCCCAGGGGGCGCTCTTGGGGGAAAATAGACCTTGGCATTTGGGAGTTGTAGTTACTGGGATGTATAGTTCACCTCCAATCCAAGAGCATTCTGAACTCCACCAAGGATGGAATTGAACCAAATGTGGCATACAGGCAGGGGCGGCTCACCCATTACGCAAAGTAAGCAGTCGCGGTAGAGTTGATTATGCCAGGGGTGCTCTTGCGCTCTTGGGGGGAAGTAGACTTTGACATATGCGAGTTGTAGTTCCTGGGATGCATAGTTCACCTACAATCAAAGAGCATTCTGAACTCCACCAAGGATGGAATTGAACCAAATGTGGCATACAGGCAGGGGCGGCTCACCCATTACGCAAAGTAAGCAGTCGCGGTAGAGTTGATGTTGCCCGGGGCGCTCTTGAGGTGCTCTTGGGGGAAAATAGACCTTGACATATGCGAGATGTAGTTACTGGGATGTATAGTTCACCTACAATCCAAGAGCATTCTGAACTCCACCAATGAGGGAATTGAACCAAATATGGCACACAGAACTCCCACGACAAACAGAAAATATATATCAATGATTGATTGGGGGGGGGGGGGAAAATTTCTATATTTGTTATTCTAGCTTCTTTGTGAATGTATCACAAGCTAGGATCTTTGGGTTGTTGTAGGTTTTTTCGGGCTATATGGCCATGTTCTAGAGGCATTCTCTCCTGACCTTTCGCCTGCATCTATGGCAAGCATCCTCAGAGGTTGTGAGGTCTGTTGGAACTAGGAAAAATGGGTTTATATATCTGTGGAATGACCAGGGTGGGACAAAGGACTCTTGTCTGCTGGAGCTGGTGTGAATGTTTCAACTGACCACCTTGATTAGCATTTAATGGCTGGGAAGTATTTTGGGCAATCTTTTGTTGAGAGGTGAAAATGCCTAAATATTGGGTTGTTGTAGGTTTTTTCGGGCTATATGGCTATGTTCTAGAGGCATTCTCTCCTGATGTTTCGCCTGCATCTATGGCAAGCATCCTCAGAGGTAGTGAGGTCTGTTGGAACTAGGAAAATGGGTTTATATATCTGTGGATTGACCAGGGTGAGACAAAGGACTCTTGTCTGCTGGAGCTAGGTGTGAATGTTTGATTAGCATTTGTGTAGTTGTCTTGGGTGTCCTCCTAGACCCATGATGGCGAACCTACGACACGTGTGTCAGCACTGACACGCGTAGCCATTTTCGATGACACATGGCCGCATACACAGAAGAATGGGGCCGCATCCCAAGAAGGACATTTCCTCCTCGGCTCCTGCACCAGCATTTTTCTATAATGCCGAGATATATGGCATTATAGAAAAAGCAGGTAAGTTAAATAATTAGGTTTTGGTTTATTAAATACAGTTATTACCGTATTTAATATTACATATTATATATTACAATAATATATTTTTGTTATTAAACTATAAATATCATGAAATTATGGTTTTTTCTCGACGTGACACTCCACCCGAGTTATGCTCTTTTTTTTGGCAAGTATTGGCACACCAAGCTCAAAAGATTGCCCATCATTGATCTAAGAGGTATTCTCTCCTGACGTTTCGCCTGCATCTATGGCAAGCATCCTCAGAGGTAGTGAGGTCTGTTGGAACTAGGAAAAAAGGTTTATATATCTGTGGAATGAACCAGGGTGGGACAAAGGACTCTTGTCTGCTGGAGCTAGGTGTGAATGTTTCAATTGACCACCTTGATTAGCATTTGATGGCCTGGCTGTGCCTGGGGCAGTCTTTTGTTGAGAGGTGATTAGATGCCCCAGAATCAAGGGCTTTGATTCTGTGTGTGCTAGACAGGGGCTGGACTTGATGGCCCTGGGGGTCTCTCCCAACCATATCACTCTTTGATTCCAACATACTGTAGCTATAGGGAAAACAAGCCCTATGAGGAGCGGCTTAAGGAGCTGGGCAAGTTTAGCCTGAAGAAGAGAAGGCTGAGAGGAGATATGATGAGGGCCATGTATAAATATGTGAGAGGAAGCCACAGGGAGGAGGGAGCAGATCAAGGGTTTGGAGAACAAGCCCTATGAGGAGCGGCTTAAGGAGCTGGGCATGTTTAGCCTGAAGAAGAGAAGGCTGAGAGGAGATATGATGAGGGCCATGTATAAATATGTGAGAGGAAGCCACAGGGAGGAGGGAGCAGATCAGAGGTCTGAAGAACAAGCCCTATGAGGAGCGGCTTAAGGAGCTGGGCATGTTTAGCCTGAAGAAGAGAAGGCTGAGAGGAGATATGATGATAGCCATGTATAAATATGTGAGAGGAAGCCACAGGGAGGAGGATCAAGGGTCTGGAGAACAAGCCCTATGAGGAGTGGCTTAAAGAGCTGGGCATGTTTAGCCTGAAGAAGAGAAGGCTGAGAGGAGACATGATGAGGGCCATGTATAAATATGTGAGAGGAAGCCACAGGGAGGAGGGAGCAGATCAAGGGTCTGGAGAACAAGCCCTATGAGGAGTGGCTTAAGGAGCTGGGCAAGTTTAGCCTGAAGAAGAGAAGGCTGAGAGGAGACATGATGAGGGCCATGTATATATACGTGAGAGGAAGCCACAGGGAGGAGGGAGCAGATCAGGGGTCTGGAGAACAAGCCCTATGAGGAGCAGCTTAAGGAGCTGGGCATGTTTAGCCTAAAGAAGAGAAGGCTGAGAGGAGACATGATGAGGGCCATGGATAAATATGTGAGAGGAAGCCACAGGGAGGAGGGAGCAGATCAAGGGTCTGGAGAACAAGCCCTATGAGGAGCGGCTTAAGGAGCTGGGCATGTTTAGCCTGAAGAAGAGAAGGCTGAGAGGAGATATGATAGCCATGTATAAATATGTGAGAGGAAGCCACAGGGAGGAGGGAGAATCAGGGGTCTGGAGAACAAGCCCTATGAGGAGCGGCTTAAGGAGCTGGGCATGTTTAGCCTGAAGAAGAGAAGGCTGAGAGGAGACAGTGATAGCCATGTATAAATATGTGAGAGGAAGCCACAGGGAGGAGGGAGCAAGCTTGTTTTCTGCTTCCTTGGAGACTAGGACGCAATGGAACAATGGCTTCAAACTACAAGAGAGGAGATTCCATCTGAACATGAGGAAGAACTTGTGAGAACCGTTCAGAAGTGGAACTCTCTGCCTTCCCTGGAATGTGGTGGAGGCTCCTTCTTTGGAGGCTTTGAAGCAGAGGCTGGATGGCCATCTGTCAGGGGTGATTTGAGTGCAATATTCCTGCTTCTTGGCAGAATGGGGTTGGACTGGATGATGGCCAACGAGGTCTCTCCCAACTCGAGGATTCTAGGATTCTAGGATTCTATCTTAGTTCATCTGGCAACCAAGAGAGCGACTTGAAATGTCATGGTGTCAGGAAGATATTCTTTGCCTTTTCTATAACAGGCGTTGACCGTATTGCGAAAAACCAGCTCAGGGATGGAGCCAAGTGTTGGATGCTCCACGGCAGGAGAAACGCCAATGGCGCCCATGTTAGCAAGGAATTGCTGCCGAGAGCTAACACTTTGCAATCGAACTCTGCTTCCTCTGCCAGAGAGAAAGAGAAACCAACACTGCCTCGTTTAATTAATGTCGCCATTTCGCCCATCGGCTTGGAAATAATGAACAGAATAAATAACACTGACCAACGCACATTTTGGGACCTCAAATGTTCACCCTCTTTCTGTGCATATTTGGAATGCATGCAAACTTTGGATGGATTTGGCCTGCTGATTCCAAAAAAATGGCAAATTTTGCACTGGGATTGTGCTGCAGCTGGCTGAGTGTCAGCTGCATGAAGATCACTCTGACCAAAAGGTCATGAGTTCGAAGCCAGCCCGGGTTGGAGTGGGTTTCCAACCAATTGTGTAGCCCGTTGTCGACCTTTGCAACCCGAAAGACAGTTGCATCTGTCAAGTAGGAAAATTAGGTACCACCTTAAAGTGTGGGGAGGCTAAATTAATTAATTTATGAGGCCATAAAGAAGACTCCAGCAAAGCATTCCAGCGGGGAAGCATGCGGGGAATGCGGAAGTGCTTCATCAGCGTCGCAGATGGACGAGGAAAGCGACAGCTCCCCTGGCGGCCAGAAAAAGGTTAAATAGCCTCTGTGTATGTCTGTATATGTTCATATGTCAATGATTTATGAGGCCATAAAGAAGACTCCAGCAAAGCATTCCAGCGGGGAAGCATGCGGGGAATGCGGAAGTGCTTCATCAGCATCGCAGATGGACGAGGAAAGCGACAGCTCCCCTGGCGGCCAGAAAAAGGTTAAATAGCCTCTGTGTATGTCTGTATATGTTCATATGTCAATGATTTATGAGGCCATAAAGAAGACTCCAGCAAAGCATTCCAGCGGGGAAGCATGCGGGGAATGCGGAAGTGCTTCATCAGCATCGCAGATGGACGAGGAAAGCGACAGCTCCCCTGGCGGCCAGAAAAAGGTTAAATAGCCTCTGTGTATGTCTGTATATGTTCATATGTCAATGATTTATGAGGCCATAAAGAAGACTCCAGCAAAGCATTCCAGCGGGGAAGCATGCGGGGAATGCGGAAGTGCTTCATCAGCATCGCAGATGGACGAGGAAAGCGACAGCTCCCCTGGCGGCCAGAAAAAGGTTAAATAGCCTCTGTGTATATCTGTATATGTTTGTATGTCAAAATTTTCATATATGTGTACACTGTAATCCGCCCTGAGTCCCCTGCAGTGTGAGGAGAAGGGCGGAATAGAAAAGCTGTCAATAAATAAATAACATAAATAAATAAAATATAGATATTTACTAGTTTGAGTACCTGGCGGTGCCCGGGTTATTTGAAAAAGGCATTGTTTGTTTCGGGTGTTAGGTAGTATCATTTAGTCAATTAGTAACACTATTTATTAGAAAAATGCCAGTTCTTGATTTGATTTTTTTTTATTAACGCCCCCATTCAAAAATGCATAAGGATGTGGGTGAACTACAATTCCCAGAATCATGGGAGGTGTTAGCTGGAACATTCGTGCTTGCCTCAAACAGACAAGTCTTTTTTCTCCCACCCTGACCTCACAACCTCCGAGGATGCCTGCCATAGATGTGGGTGAAAGGTCAGGAGAGAGTGCTTCTGGAACATAGCCATACATCCCAAAGAACTCACAGCAACCCAGATTTTCTAACTGTTGTGGCTTTGATGCACTACTTCTCATGTGACTGGATCTAGAAGCATCTGGGTGTTTGTTGGCTTAGAGAAAAGTTGCTAAGGGACTGACAAAAATGATAAATTTGGCAGGAAAATGGTGCCAATTCTGGGTAGAAGCGAATATCAATCAATGGAAGCATCTCCCGTCGCCAGGCATCCAGGCAATCTGCCGAGAAAAGCAATGCAAATCTTACCATCAATCCCGAGAGCGCCTTGTTGCCGGTTTTCTGGACAGGGTTCAAACTGATTGATAATCTCCAGGCAATGGTCCTTGGTGACGTCGCTCATCTGGAGACGGAGACACAAGCAAAGCGCCCATTCAACACGGCCATCCTTCCCTTAGTTGCATCCTTTCAAGCGATGGGCGCCCTCTCCCTCCCCTTCCCATTCACCCCGTGAGAGGCTCATTCCTACCAATCAAGGTCAGTTCTGATAGAATCAGGCTTTCCAATGTAAACACTAGATTCCCATTTACCATTTCCCATGGTGAGTCCAGCCAAATGCATGGATGGGGTTTACTACAAGTTTACTACATTCCCAAAATCCCCCAAGTGTTTGATAGCAGAGGGTGCATCTAGAATCATAGAATCATAGAATCATAGAATCAAAGAGTTAGAAGAGACCTCCTGGGCCATCCAGTCCAACCCCATTCTGCCAAGAAGCAGGAATATTGCATTCAAATCACCCCCGACAGATGGCCATCCAACCTCTGTTTAAAAGCTTCAGAGTTTCTCAACCTGGGGGTCGCGGCCCCTGGAGGGGTCGCGAGAGGGTTTCAGAGGGGTCGCCAAACACATTCAGAAAACATATATTTCTGATGGTCTTGGGAACCCCTTTTGCAGAGAAGGCTGAAAATCTTTCCGCCTGTCCTTCTCTTCCTTTTTGGAAACAGAAGGCAAGTCCTCCCACCAAAAGCCCTTCTGCACTCTGATTGACAGCCAAGGGGAGGGCTGTTTCTGAGACTCTAAGCGTGTTCGGCGCATAGCAGCGTGGTACGCATGTGTGGGTGAGGGATGACCCCAAATGCAGACTGTGCAAGGAAGCGGATGAAACCATGGACCATCTCCTCATCTGCTGCAAGAAAATCGCACAGACGGACTACAAACAGAGGCACAACTCTGTGGCCCAGATGATGCATGGATGGGGTTTACTATAGGTCCTTCAGTCCCAAAACCCCCCAAGTGTTTGATAGCACAGGGTTTCTCAACTGGGGGGGTCGCGACCCCTGAGGGGGTCATGAGAGGGTTTCAGAGGGGTCACCAAACACATTCAGAAAACATATATTTCTGATGGTCTTAGGAACCCCTTTATGCCTGTCCTTCTCTTCCTTTTTTGGAAACATATAGCAAATCCTCCAACCAAAAGCCCTCCTGCACTCTGATTGGCCGGCCTCTCAGCCAAGGGGAGGGCTGTTTCTGAGACTCCAAGCGTGAAGGGGAGGGCAGGCGTGCTCAGCGCATAGCAGTGTGGTGCACATGTGTGGGCGAGGGAGAGCGTGTGACGCTGGAGGGAGGCTTGCGCCCGCGAGTGCTTCAAGGCATGGGGGGTCTGGGTTGGAGGTTTGGCCCAATTCTATCATTGGTAGGGTTCTTTGATTGTAGGTGAACTATAAATCCCAGCAACTACAATTCCCAAATGTCAAGGTCTATTTTCCCCAGACTCCATCAGTATTCACATTTGGGCATATTGAATATTCATGCCAAGTTTGGTCCACATCCATCATTGATAGAGTCCACAGTGACTCAACATTGACACTGAAATACAACACCGCCTGAGCTCTGCGAGTACAGCATTTTTCCAAATGAAGCAGAGAGTGTTTGAGGACCGGGACATCCGTAGGGAGACCAAGGTGCTTGTTTATAAAGCTATTCCCCTCCCAACCCTGCTCTACGCCTGCGAGACGTGGACTGTCTACAGACGTCACATGCAACTCCTGGAACGATTCCATCAGCGCTGCCTCCGGAAAATCCTGCAAATCTCTTGGGAAGGCAAGCAGACAAATGTCAGCATGCTGGAAGAAGCAAAGACCACCAGCATTGAAGTGACGGTTCTCCACCATCAACTCTGCTGGACCGGCCACATTGTCCCAAAGCAGTTGCTCTCCTCCGAACTCAAGAACGGAAAATGTCTGTCTATCTATCCATTTTATACTAATGTATGCAATGCTTTTGATACGAAATATATAAATGACTCATCCATTGCTACACTCCCTTTGATTCCTGGGGGTTGGACTGGATGACCGTTGGGGTCTCCTCCAACTTTATGATTCTATATGATTCTGTGATTCTATTATCCTTGGAGGCTGGTTGGAAATGCAAAACCACAATGCTATCAGTAGATTTGCATAAGGACATTCTTAATTGTTTCTTTTGTTTTACACGGCATAAACTAAATCATGCATTCCCTGCAGAATAATCACAGGATGTCTTAAACCTACACCTGTTGATAAACGTAATGGTAGTGCATAGGGTACAGACCCACAATTAGTAAGAACATCAGCCCTGGCCTTGTCTTACTCAACCGCCAAGGATGCCTGCCCTGATTGGCATATGTCTGCCCATGCAAAGCAGATGAACATAGCATTGAACGAAACATGCGGAATAATCACAGGATGTCTTAAACCTACACCTGTTGATAAACGTAATGGTAGTGCATAGGGTACAGACCCACAATTAGTAAGAACATCAGCCCTGGCCTTGTCTTACTCAACCGCCAAGGATGCCTGCCCTGATTGGCATATGTCTGCCCATGCAAAGCAGGTGAACATAGCATTGAACGAAACATGCGGAATAATCACAGGATGTCTTAAACCTATACCTGTTGATAAACGTAATGGTAGTGCATAGGGTACAGACCCACAATTAGTAAGAACATCAGCCCTGGCCTTGTCTTACTCAACCGCCAAGGATGCCTGCCCTGATTGGCATATGTCTGCCCATGCAAAGCAGGTGAACATAGCATTGAACGAAACATGCGGAATAATCACAGGATGTCTTAACCCTACACCTGTTGATAAACGTAATGGTAGTGCATAGGGTACAGACCCACAATTAGTAAGAACATCAGCCCTGGCCTTGTCTTACTCAACCGCCAAGGATGCCTGCCCTGATTGGCATACGTCTGCCCATGCAAAGCAGGTGAACATAGCATTGAACGAAACATGCGGAATAATCACAGGATGTCTTAACCCTACACCTGTTGATAAACGTAATGGTAGTGCATAGGGTACAGACCCACAATTAGTAAGAACATCAGCCCTGGCCTTGTCTGACTCAACTGCCGAGTGTGCCTGCCCAGTTTGGCGTAAGTCTGCCCATGCAAAGCAGGTGAACAGTGGAATAATCACAGGATGTCTTAAACTCTACAAGCTAGCTGGTATTGCCCCCCCCCCCCCGCCCAATGTGCAAAACATGCATTTCTCCCTAAAATGTCTATTGAACTTTTCTCTATGTCCAGTTCTGAGTAGGCAAGCCTTCCTCCAAGAAAGCGGAGTCTGAAGTACAGAACCTAACTGTGATATTGATCCACGAATAAGTCCAAATCGTGTGAATTAGTGTGAATCCCATCAATAATATGGACTGAACCAACCTCTCCATCCTCCGGAGCTGGACCTCACTGGAGTGGACGCAAGAACGGAGGCCGCATCATCTTCCTCCCGCTGCTCATGAATGCAAAGCAAACCATGCAGCAACCATTTATTTATTTTGCCTCCCTTGCAAGCAGCGGGGAGATCAATAATAATCCAGTGACACAGAAACCAATGCTAACTCGTTTAGAGAAACAGTAGGCACAGATAAGATGATCATCTGTGCAAAAGGACGCATTGGAAAGCTCCATCGGACCGTGAAAAAGCAGATGGAGAGCGACTTCGGGAAGAACGGATGCGGAAATTTGTAGCAGAAATCTCCCAAAAAAAGGGCAGCTCCACATATTCGCCTCAGAAAAACCGGTTTCACAAAGTCTCCTGTTTGTTGTATTGACAAAGGCTTTCATGGCCGGAATCACTGGGCTGTTGTAGGTTTTTCGGGCTGTATGGCCATGCTCTAGAAGCATTCTCTCCTGACGTTTCGCCTGCATCTATGGCAGGTATCCTCAGGTTGTGAGGTCTGTTAGAAACTAGGAAAATGGGGTTTATATATCAGTGGGATGTCCAGAGTGGGAGAAAGAACACTTGTCTGTTGGAAGCTAAGCGTGAAAGTTTCAACTGGCCACCTTGATTCACAAGATAGATAGATAGATAGATAGATAGATAGATAGATAGATAGATAGAGATAGATGGATGGATGGATGGATGGATGGATGGATGGATAGATAGATAGATGATGGATGGATGGATGGATAGATAGATAGATAGATAGATAGATAGATAGATAGATAGATGGATATAGATAGATAGATAGATAGATAGATAGATAGATAGATAGATAATGGATAGATGATAGATAGATGATAGATGGATAGATGATAGATAGATAGATAGATAGATAGATAGATAGATAGATAGATAGATAGACAGATAGATAGATAGATGGATGATCGCTCGATAGATAGATAGATAGAGATAAAAGTAGATAGGTGGGTGGATAGATAGATAGATAGATAGATGATAGATGGATAGATAGATGATAGATGGATAGATAGATAATCGCTCGATGGATAGATAGATAGATAGACAGATAGATAGATAGATAGATAGATAGATAGATGATAGATAGTAGATAGATAGACAGACAGATGATAGATAGATAGATGATAGAAGATAGATAGATAGAAAGATAGATGATAGATAGCAGATAGACAGATACATAGATAGACAGGCAGATGATAGATAGATACATAGATAGATAGATAGATAGATAGATAGATAGATAGATAGATAGAGATAGATAGATAGATAGATAGAAAGATAGATAGAAGATAGATAGATAGATAGATAGATAGATAGATAGATAGATAGATAGATAGATAGATAGATAGATAGATAGATAGATAGATAGATAGATAGATGATAGATAGATAGATAGATAGATGATGGATGATAGATAGATAGATAGATAGATAGATAGATAGATAGATAGATAGATAGATAGATAGATAGATATAAAAGTAGATGGGTGGGTGGATAGATAGATAGATGATGGATAGATAGATAGATAGATAGATAGATAGATAGATGATAGATGGATAGATAGATAGATAGATAGATATAAAAGTAGATGGGTGGGTGGATAGATAGATGATAGATAGATAGATAGATAGATGATAGATAGTTAGAGATAAAAGTAGATAGATGGATGGATAGATAGATAGACAGATAGATAGATAGATAGGTCACTACCTCTGAGGATGCTTGCCATTACAACAGCAAAACAACAGAGAGGAAACAAACAAGGACATCTAATCACCTCTCAACAAAAGATTGCCCCAGGCACTGCCAGGTATTCAAATGCTAATCAAGGTAGTCAGTTGAAACATTCCCACCTAGCTCCAGCAGACAAGAGTCCTTTGTCCCACAGATATAAAACCCTTTTTTCCTAGTTCCAAAGACCTCGCTACCTCTGAGGATGCTTGCCATAGATGCAGGTGAAACGTCAGGAGAGAATGCCTCTAACCATGGCCATATAGCCCGAAAAAACCTACAGCAACCCAGTCTCCTGTTTGTGTTTTCAAAAATCAGAACTGCCTTTGTGTTGAAACCTGAGGGAGTTCCAAAACAGTTCTCCCAGTGCCAAAGCCTGGAAACTTGTCCGGATGCCCGACCACTTGATCCCCCCCCCCCCCCAGTAGGCATCACCACTGGAGGTTTGTACCTTGGCATTGCAAAGGAAACATGATAACTGCCACCTTCCCTTTGCAGCCCGGATCTCACAGGTGCCTGAACAGAAGCCGTGAGAACAAAACCATGACTCTGGGAACACCCAGCATACATCGCAATGGAGGACTGCGAGATTCATTTGCCGCCACTTCATTGACAGCGCATAACAAATGTTCAGACAGGGAGATGTGTTAGATTAGGAAAGAGAAGCTTGTCATCGCTGGCACCGCCAGAAGGGAAAGGCACTTTCTTTTGAGAGAGAATCAAGAAGAACGCTTGCCGGCAGCAGAGTACGCGCCCAAAGAGAAATTGCAAACTGACCCCTTATCTGTCTGTCTGTCCGTCCGTCCGTCCGTCCGTCCATCCATCCATCCATCCATCTATCTATCTATCTATCTATCTATCTATCTATCTATCTATCCATCCATCCATCCTACCTACCTACCCATCCAACCTACCTACCTACCTATCTATCCATACAACCATCCCTCCATTCATCCATCCCTCTATCTATCTATCTATCTATCTATCCTTATCATTTGACCTTTTGTTTATATTAAGATTCAAATTTCAAGAATTTTCCTATGTTTTAGAAAAGGGAATTGTATGGCCCTCCTATTTATCTATCTCTATCTATCATCTATCTATCTATCTATCTATCTATCTATCTATCTATCTATCTTCTATCTATCTATCTATCTATCTATCTTCTATCTATCTATCTATCTATCTATCTTCTATCTATCTATCTTCTATCTATCTTCTATCTATCTATCTATCTATCTATCTATCTATCTATCTTTATCTATCTATCTATCTATCTATCTATCTATCTATCTATCTATCTTTATATCTATCTATCTATCTATCTATCTATCTATCTATCTATCTATCTATCTATCTATCTATCTATCTTCTATCATCTATCTATCATCTATCTATCTATTTATCTGTCTCTCTATCTATCTATCTATCTATGTATCTATCTATCATCTGCCTGTCTATCTATGTATCTGTCTATCTGCTATCTATCTTTCTATCTATCTATCTTCTATCATCTATCTATCTATCATCTGTCTGTCTATCTATCTACTATCTATCATCTATCTATCTATTTATCTATCTATCATCTATCTGTCTATCTATCTGTCTATCTGTCTATCTATCTATCTATCTATCTATCTATCTATCTATCTATCTATCTATCTATCTATCTATCTTCTATCATCTATCTATCTATCATCTGTCTGTCTATCTACTATCTATCATCTATCTATCTATCTGTTTATCTATCTATCATCTATCTGTCTATCTATCTGTCTATCTGTCTATCTATCTATCTATCTCTATCTATCTATCTATCTATCTATCTATCTATCTATCTATATATCTATCTATCTATCTTCTATCATCTATCTACCATCCATCCATCCATAGGCAGAATGAGGGGCACACAGGGGGGGGAAAGATGGTCCTTCTGGGTACAGTAGTTGGCAGCTCGTTTGC
>NW_026844811.1:20033907-20052161 GCF_025583915.1 Anolis sagrei ordinatus | reverse complement strand
GTTTGTTTTGATTCCGTGTCCAGCTGTTTTTGATGCCACGGAAGGTTGGGCTGGAGTCCAGGAGGTGCTGTTGCTCCATCCTCTATGACGAAGAGCCGTCAGGACTTCCTCCTTATTTATTTATTTACTTATTTATTTATTTCGAGTACTTCTACCCCGCCCTTCCCAACCCCCGAGGGGGGACTCAGGGCGGCTCACAAAAGGCACAATTCGATGCCCACACAGTAATACACATACGTATAACACAGCAATTAAAACAATTATAACAGTTAAAACCATCAATATATAACACAATCAATAAAGCTAATCTCATGCTCAGCGTTCGTCTTTCAGAGTTCCATAATTCCATTCCACTTTGTCCATTCTTGTCAATCGTCAAAGTCCTTTATTTATCTGCCAGATTGCCCAAACGCCTGGTCCCAAATCCATGTTTTCAATTTTCTCCTAAAGAAAAGGAGGGATGTCACTGATCTAACTTCCCCGGGGAGAGAATTCCACAGGTGAGGGGCCACCACCGAGAAGGCCCTGCTCCTCGTCCCCGCCAATCTCACTTGTGATAGAGGCGGGGTCGAGAGCAGGGCCTCCCCAGAAGATCTTAAACTCCGAGGTGGGACGTAGAGGGAGATCCGTTTGGACAGATACACTGGGCCGGAACCGTATAGGGTTTTGTAGGTCAAAACCAGCACTTTGAATTGTGCTCGGAATTGGATCGGCAGCCAGTGGAGCTGACACAACAGGGGGGTGGTATGCTCCCTGTATGACGCTCCTGTAAGTACTCTGGCTGCCTCCCGCTGGACTAGTTGGAGTTTCTGAACAGTCTTCAAAGGCAACCCCACGTAGAGTGCGTTGCAGTAATCTAATCGGGATGTAACAAGAGCGTGGACCACCGTGGCCAGATACGACTTCCCGAGGTACGGGCGCAGCTGGCACACAAGTTTTAACTGTGCAAAAGCTCTCCCGGCCACCACCGAGACCTGGGGTTCCAGGCTCAGCGATGAGTCCAGGATCACTCCCAAGCTGCGGGGCAGAGAGTTCCACTGCTGAACGGCTCTCACAGTCAGGAGGTTCTTCCTCATGTTCAGATGGAATCTCCTCTCTTGTAGTTTGAAGCCATTGTTCCGCATCCTAGTCTCCAAGGAAGCAGAAAGGAAGCTTCCCTGTGCTCCCTACATCAATCAATACCCTACATAAGATTAACTCCAAGGTTCCTTCCAATGATCTGATGATTATCCAAAGGATCAGGACAACCAAGCTGGTGACCAGCCAACTAGCAACCTTTTCCTCCTATCATTTTTGTGTGGAAGATGAAGCCCAAGAAACACTCACAAAAAGTTAAAGCCATCAACGGGACATTTGCAAGACTAGTACCTTTTGCTCTGCGTCAAGGAAGCGCCTCAGGTCGTCCACATCTAAATAGTCCTTGTGGTTGCTGTAGGTGAGCATCAGCAGATACAGGTCCCGCCTGGTTGACATCATCTTATAGAACGCACAGAACTCCTCGAAGTCCAGCGTCCCTTGGTTGTCATCCGTATCTGCCTCCTGGTCACACCAAACAACAAAAAGAAGAGGTTAGTCGGCATCCTTATCTTGACAACGTCACAATCGCTAGGCCAAGAACTGTAGTAGAGTGCCACATCATTAGAGGGCAAAGGCTTTCTAATGATGTGGCAAGTTAGTGTCTTGAGTTGCCCTTCAGAAACAGCCTTTCGACAATGTGGAAAGTAAAAGGAAAATGCTTTACTTCAGCAAACACACAGGATAAGCAAACGCAATGGAAAAGTGCAAAAGAAAACAAGGAAGTCTTAATCCAGACACAAATTAAAGTCTCTTACAGAGTCCCAAAAGAAACAGCAGTGTTCTATCAGACAACGGACGATGAACTAAGTTCTTAGCAGTAGACACAAAGCAGATTCCATTGGAGTGAAAACATCAGTATCAGGGTCGTTGTGACCAGCGAAAGCTGACTGCTCCTGCCTCTGATTTATAGCCCTGAATTCCCCGCACAGGAGGTGCTAGGGCGTCTCCCAATTAGCTCAGCGTTTTTAGCAGCTATCCTAGCTGAACGCCGTCTGTGCTCTGTCTCTTTTCGTCTCTCTAGAAATGTGGGCACTTTCAAACCCTCATTGCCTGATTCTTCTTCTCCCTCCAATTCCTGAGCACTTCCCTGCTCCCCTTCCTCCTCTGAAGATGAGGAAGCCCTAACACTTAGCTCTGTTCAAGAAAACAGAGCTAACTAAGCTTCTGTATAGTTTGAGCCCAACTGTTCAGTTCGTGTGGTTATATTGGTTAGAGAGTTGGACTGGGACTTTGGAGTTCTAGATTCTAGTCTGTCCTAAGCCATGGAATTCACGGATTGACTACGGGCTATCAAGGCAATTTGCTGGCCAACATGCTTCTTATCATCCAATTAACTGACTTCAGACCGTTGTTTCTGTCAGTGTGCATTTTATGTATGATGTATGTTTCAATGTAATTTTATGTAGTAGAATTTGCTTTGGGGTGTAGTGGAGGCTCCTTCTTTGGAAGCTTTGAAACAGAGGCTGGATGGCCATCTGTCAGGGGTGATTTGAATGCAACATTCCTGCTTCTTGGCAGAATGGGGTTGGACTGGATGATGGCCCACAACTCTTTGATTCTGTGATTCTATGATTCTAAGAACTTCCTGACTACGAGAGCCGTTCAGTAGTGGAACTCTCTGCTTTGGGGTGTGGTGGAGGCTCCTTCTTTGGAAGCTTTGAAACAGAGGCTGGATGGCCATCTGTTGGGGGTGCTTTGAATGCAATTTCCTGCTTCTTGGCAGAATGGGGTTGGACTGGATGGCCCATGAGGTCTCTTCCAACTCTAGGATTCTATGATTCTATGATATCGAAGGACTTCCTGACTGTGAGAGCCGTTCAGCAGTGGAACTCTCTGCCCCAGAGTGTGGTGGAGGCTCCTTCTTTGGAAGCTTTGAAACAGAGGCTGGATGGCCATCTGTCAGGGGTGCTTTGAATGCAATATTCCTGCTTCTTGGCAGAATGGGGTTGGACTAGATGGCCCACGAGGTCTCTTCCAACTCTAGGATTCTATGATTCTATGATTCTAAGAACTTCCTGACTGTGAGAGCCGTTCAGTAGTGGAACTCTCTGCTTTGGGGTGTGGTGGAGGCTCCTTCTTTGGAAGCTGTGAAACAGAGGCTGGATGGCCATCTGTCAGGGGTGCTTTGAATGCAATATTCCTGCTTCTTGGCAGAATGGGGTTGGACTAGATGGCCCACGAGGTCTCTTCCAACTCTAGGATTCTATGATTCTATGATTCTAAGAACTTCCTGACTGTGCGAGCCGTTCAGTAGTGGAACTCTCTGCTTTGGGGTGTGGTGGAGGCTCCTTCTTTGGAAGCTGTGAAACAGAGGCTGGATGGCCATCTGTTGGGGGTGCTTTGAATGCAATTTTCCTGCTTCTTGGCAGAATGGGGGTGGACTGGATGATGGCCCATGAGGTCTCTTCCAACTCTAGGATTCTGTGATTCTATGATTCTAAGAACTTCCTGACTGTGAGAGCCGTTCAGTAGTGGAACTCTCTGCTTTGGAGTGTGGTAGAGGCTCCTTCTTTGGAAGCTGTGAAACAGAGGCTGGATGGCCATCTGTCAGGGGTGCTTTGAATGCAATATTCCTGCTTCTTGGCAGAATGGGGTTGGACTAGATGATGGCCCAGGAGGTCTCTCCCAACTCTAGGACTCTTTGACTCTGTGATTCACCAAAGAGGAACCGCGTCCCCGTGATGGCATTTTCTCATCACGCTCTGTGATGATTCGACAGCGACCGAGTCTGCTTTGGCAAGGCACCCGTCCCTGGCAGGCTTCCAGAGAGACGGCCAAGATGGTCCCCTTCTTAATCAAATTCCATTACCATCAGAGAACAGATTGTAACTCAGCGTCGTCTCTATAAATAAACAATGCACATCAACGGGCATTAACTGATTTCTCATTCTGTCTTTTAACAGCATTCACTCTTTCTACCCAAGCCGCTTTTTCTTCAGGTTTCTATTATCATTGATCCACCAATTTGGACAGCAAAACGTCTGATTCTCCTTCCAGAGTTTCAGAATCCATTCGTATCTGCTGGCATTTAAGAGCAAGCAATGCCAACATGCCAAAGCTTTCATACGTCCTATGGAATCTAGAGGCTCTTTCTGCGTACGCAACGCAAGAGCATGCATGCATCACAAGAGACTAATATTTTTTCCTCCCATTCCCAAAGTCAAAGCTATTGGGAGGTTTGCTGAATAACAAATAATACATCAACTATGCTACGTATTCCAAACGATCATGTGATATATTCCTGTCAAAGCCAGCCCGGGTTGGAGTGGGTTTCCAACCAATTGTGTAGCCTGTTGTCGACCTTTACAACCCGAAAGACAGTTGCATCTGTCAAGTAGGAAAATTAGGTACCACCTTAAAGTGTGGGGAGGCTAAATTAACTGATTTATGAGGCCATAAAGAAGACTCCACAAAGCATTCCAGCGGGGAAGCATGCGGGGAATGCGGAAGTGCTTCATCAGCGTCGCAGATGGACGATGAAAGCGACAGCTCCCCTGGCGGCCAGAAAAAGTTAAATAGCCTCTGTGTATGTCTGTATATGTTGTATGTCAAAATTGGCATTGAATGTTTGCCATATATGTGTACACTGTGATCCGCCCTGAGTCCCCTGCGGGGTGAGGAGGAGGGCCGAATAGAAAAGCTCTAAATAGATAAAAAAATGTCTTTAAAAAAGTCCCATTAGAGTTCTCAGCATGTTGTGGATGTGATCCTCAGCTTTTGAAGGTATGTCATTGCTTAAGTTGTGTTGACTGACCGTCTGTGCAGGGTTCCATCCTTTGCAGTTTAACAACACAACCGTTCAATGCTAAAGTGTCCCACCAAAACGGAACTGTAGAGGAGAGTCTACTGAACAAGCCAATACCTGCCACATACGGTGCTTAAGTCACATTGACCGACTGTCTGTGCAGGGTTCCATACTCCGCACTTTAACAACACAACCATTCAATGCTAAGGCTTCCCGCCAAAATGGAACTGTAGAGGAGAGTCTACTGAACAAGCCAGTACCTGCCGCATACCAGTACTGCCATCTGTTGAGGAGTTACAAAGGTGGAGGCATTACTTTGCACTTTAACAACACAACCATTCAATGCTAAGGCTTCCCGCCAAAATGGAACTGTAGAGGAGAGTCTACTGAACAAGCCAGTACCTGCCGCATACGGTGCTTAAGTCACATTGACCAACTGTTTGCGCAGGGTGCCATACTTTGCACTTTAATAATACAACCGTTCAATGCTAAGGCTTCCCGCTAAAATGGAACTGTAGAGGAGCGTCTACTGAACAAGCCAGTACCTGCCGCACACGGTCTTAAGTCACATTGACCAACTGTCTGCGCAGGGTTCCATACTCTGCACTTTAACAACACAACCGTTCAATGCTAAGGCTTCCCACCAAAATGGAACTGTAGATGAGAGTCTACTGAACAAGCCAGTACCTGCCTCATACCAGTACTGCCATCTGTTGAGGAGTTACAAAGGTGGAGGCATTACTTTTCATTTTAACAACACAACTGTTCAATGCTAAGGATTCCCTCCAAAATGTAACTGTAGAGGAGAGTCTACTGAACAAGCCAGTACTTGCTGCATACCAGTACTGCCATCTGTTGAGGAGTTACAAAGGTGGAGGCATTACTTTTCATTCAACCCTCGTATAAGAAAGCCATTGAAAAGGATCAGCTGGCCTTGGCTAGGGAAAATGCCATTGAAAAGACTCCTCCTCCTTAGGTCTCAGTGGCACAAACGCACAACACAAACTACTTCCAAAAAGTAGGGAATCTCTTTCGATTACCTGGGCAAATAATGGCAGAATTAAGTTTTGTAGGAAATAGGGGGGGGGGGGGCGTAGAGGAAGACAATGATTTACCTGCTCAGCACATCTGTCAGTGTTGAGAACACACCTAAGTTCCCGCTGATGCCGCAGAAATGTTTCCGAGGCGAACGGCACACTACAAAAGGTACGCGCACCTCTGCCTGCCACAAAGCCACTCCGACTTCCCCGCAGTGCCACCAATTACCCAAGAAGGGATGGCGTTGCCTTGTTGCGCAGCATCAAAGTCCTTTTAATGTCTCAAAATACAAAAGAAACCATCCCAACTTGAGCCGATCCCGCCTTTCTGACACCCGATTTCCAGGATGACCCTGATTCCATCTCAGACTCCCTCGCAGCATCCTTTGTACGGAGAAATCGCAGAAGAAAAGCTATCCTGGGTACTATCCTGGGTACTCTTGGGTACTCGTGAATCATGTTCGTAGCAGAATTTAGTCAGTATTGAGCTGCCTTTTGTCAGATCTGAAGAAGCCCTTCAATCTGCTCTGGGCCAAGACGAGGGAAATTGCTCCGCCGGTGCTCGGCGTGAGTCTGAAAAGGGGGCCGAGAGCTTACGGCTGAAACTTACGAAGCGGGAACGTTTTCAAAGAGGAGAGGGATTTGAAGAACGTGGCTGCAGAAGTGAATTTATATCCCTGAGAGATCGAGCCAAATTAAAAACCAGTTAGTCTTAAATAGGCGGCCGTGTTTCTCATTCTTTTCGTTCCTTTTTGTCCTTCTCCTTTCCTCCTTTTTAAAGTTGGAAGGGGACCTGAATGTGAAAGGGATCGAGGAGTCAATTTGCGCGGCGTGCTGGGCCCATAACCTATTACGGTTAGGGCTGGGCGGTTTCGTTTCGTCAATTCGTAAAAAATTCGTTATTTTTTTTATAACGAAGCAATAACGAACCATTCTGGAGCGACTTAAAAACGAAACGAATTTTTAAATTCGTTTCGTAAATGCTTCAGATTCGTTATGTATTCGTTTCGTTATCGGTTTGAGGTCGTTTCGTTATTATTTCTGCATGTCTGGGGCAAGTTTTATAGTTGTTTTTTGTTTAATTAGTGAAAAAAAATTATAATATCACACCAACAGTCAACAACAGAGGGAGAGGGAAGCTTCAGAAGTTCCCCCCGTCCCATTTGGAGGGTTTTTAGCGTATTGCGCAGTCGCGTCCGCCATTAACGAATCGATTCGTTATTGTTTCGTATTTGTTTTATTAATGTTCCGTAATTTTTTTTACATTTATGAAATTTCGTAAATATCGAACTTTTTAAAAGAAAAATTTCGGAATTCTTTTAAATATCGAAACGCAAAAACCCCCAAAAAACGAATCGATTTTAGAAACAAAATTTTCCGTTGTTACCCAGGCCTAATTACGGTATATTGTTGTAAGTCCAGTGTGTGTGTGTTAAAGGAAACCTTGCAGAAAAGCCTTGCAAAGTGTTAACGATTAACTGCAGTTGCAAAAGCTAGCTCAGCTCAGCAAGGCTGGGCCACGCCTCTTGAATGTAACAGTTTTTTGAGGCTTTTGCAAACGGTTAGCAGTTGGCTGTTTGATTTGCTGGAGGGCAGATGCAAGAAGTTGAAGTCCTTTGAATGCCACATCATGAGGAGACCGCAAAGCCTAGAGAAGGGAATGATGCTGGGGAAAGTGGAAGGCAAAAGGAAGAGGGGCCGACCAAGGGCAAGGTGGATGGATGGCATCCTTGAAGGGACTGGACTGACCTTGAAGGAGCTGGGGGTGGTGACGGCCGGCAGGGAGCTCTGGCGTGGGCTGGTCCATGAGGTCACGAAGAGTCGGAGACGACTGAGCGAATGAACAACAACAACAGATGCAAGAAGCTTATGTTATGGTGAAGCAACCATGTTTTATTTTGTTATGCTCTATGATTTATAACACAGAAGATTTATTCTGTATTACTTACAAAGACTATGTAAGTGTGCCAAGCTGTTTTATTTTCAACTCTGCAACCAAGAGTAAAGTTCTACTGTTTTATTTCTTCTGACTGGCCTGGGTCTTTGGCATTGGGTTTCTGGGCATGTTGGACATTGCTACTGCGCAACCAATTGATTCTGCGTAACATAACCAATGTCGGGTTATTCATCTGCCCAAAGCGCGGATGCCTTTCAAAAGGATCTGCTCAAACTGAGTCGTCTCTTGTTCACGGGAGTTCTGTGGGCCAAGTTTGGTTCAATTCCATCATTGGTGGAGTTCAGAATGCTCCCATGGCCAACAGAAAATACTGGAAGGGTGTGGTGGGCACTGACTCTTACTTTGGGAGTTGTAGTTCACCTACATCCCGAGAGCACTGTGGACTCAAACAATGATAGATCCGGACCAAACTTGGCACGGATACTCAATATGTCCAAATGTGAACACTAGGCCTGGTTGATCAAGAAAAAATTTGGTTCTAAAATCGATTTGTAATTGGGGTGTTTTTTTGTTTCGATATTTAAAATAATTACAAAATTTTCCCCCCAAAAAGTTTTGGTATTTACGAAATTTTGTAAATATTAACGAATTTTTAGAATATTTTTTGTATTTTTTAAGAATAATATTAAAATAATATTAAAAAATATTTTAAAATGGAAAATTAACCAAAAAATGGCCCAAATGTGGACCAAACACAGGCAGGAGACAGCAAATGAGAGCACACACCAACAGAAGAGTCTTTTCTTTTTAGAATATTTTTTAAGAATAATATTAAAATAATATTAAAAATATAAAAATAATATTAAAAATATTTAAAAATGGAAAATTAACCAAAAAATTAAGAAACAAATTCACAAAAACCGAAGGAAGTAATGAATCCAAGCAAGGAATATAAGCAGCACTCACAGCAGCAAGGAATGAATCCAAGCAAGGAATGAATCCAATCCAGTTGCTAGCCATTGCCAAGCCAACCTCTTCTCTCTCCCTCGCCCTCTGCAGCAATGAGCTACGGCCGCGCGGAGCCGCTTTGAAAGGGCTCGCCGGCCAATCAAAAACAAACAGCCACGGTGCACTGCTTGGGAGCGCCGGATTGGCTCCCAGGCACCAGCATCCTCCATCCAATTTACGAAACGGGCGGAAGCTCGTTAAAAGGATGGGGGATGCCGCTTCGTTATTTTAAAACCCTTCCGGGTTTGAAAAAATGTTTTGATATCGCTTCGTAAATGCTAAAAATAACGAATGTTTTACGAATAACGAAATTAACGAACGAAACCGCACAGGCCTAGTGAACACTGGTGGAGGTTGGGAAAATAGACCTTGACATTTGGGAGTTGTAGTTATAGTTCACCTACAATCAAAAGAGCATTCTGAACCCCTTCAACGATGGAATTGAACCAACAGTGAGTGGTCCCCACTTACCTTGAACATCTGCTTGACTTTTTGCCTGGGTAGGTTGACGTTCAGTTTGTGCATCAGTTGGAGCACCTCGCTAATGCTCAGGCTCCCGTCGCCGTTTTTATCCGCTTCATCAAAAGTTTGTTTCAACCACATTTGGCAGGAATTAAGGAAAGGGAACCGGGAATTCTGCACAAGCATACAAAGGTGAGATGACCAAGATCAAGAATCCTTTTCCAGTTACACCGCCTATTTTCAGCTAGTCCCTCGTTCCGTTTACCAGGAAGTTACTCGGAAGTGTTTTCGTTTTCATTCGGCAGAGATTCGGCCCATTGGAACTTTAAAGGCTCAACCCTTAGCCATTTTAAGGCCTATCTGCATGAAGCATTATCTCAGTTTTAGACCCCATTTACAACTGCAAGCCCGCCAAGTTTCAAAACAATTCACCAATCTACTGATTTTTAAAGAATTGTTTTAAGTTTTAACCATAACATTTTAAGTTTTAACCATAACCTTTGAGTTTTAACCATAACATTTTAAGTTTTAACCATAACATTTTAAGTTTTAACCATAACATTTTAAGTCTTAACCATAACCTTTGAGTTTTAACCATAACATTTTAAGTTTTAACCATAACATTTTAAGTTTTAACCATAACCTTTAAGTTTTAACCATAACCTTTTAAGTTTTAACCATAACCTTTAAGTTTTAACCATAACATTTTAAGTTTTAACCATAACCTTTAAGTTTTAACCATAACATTTTAAGTTTTAACCATAACCTTTAAGTTTTAACCATAACCTTTAAGTTTTAACCATAACATTTTAAGTTTTAACCATAACCTTTAAGTTTTAACCATAACATTTTAAGTTTTAACCATAACCTTTAAGTCTTAACCATAACATTTTAAGTTTTAACCATAACCTTTAAGTTTTAACCATAACATTTTAAGTTTTAACCATAACCTTTAAGTTTTAACCATAACATTTTAAGTCTTAACCATAACCTTTAAGTTTTAACCAAAACATTTTAAGTTTTAACCATAACATTTTAAGTTTTAACCATAACCTTTAAGTTTTAACCATAACCTTTAAGTTTTAACCATAACATTTTAAGTTTTAACCGTAACCTTTAAGTTTTAACCATAACATTTTAAGTTTTAACCATAACCTCTAAGTTTTAACCATAACATTTTAAGTTTTAACCATAACCTTTAAGTTTTAACCATAACATTTTAAGTTTTAACCATAACATTTTAAGTTTTAACCATAACATTTTAAGTTTTAACCATAACCATAACACTTTTAAAAATAAGATAAATTGCAAGAGAAGGTTTTGGGAATTGTAGTCGCTGGTTGTGTCTATTCTCAGCCAATCAGAGCATGGACACCACCAGAATTTTTATTGGCTGAGAAACAGAGGGGGGGGGGGAGAGGGAGAGGTTTAAGACAATCACCACTCACTTCCCGAGAGCGCTGCGACCCTCATCCAATGACTGATCAAGACCAAACTTGGCATAAAGAGCCCCCATGACCCACTCTACATCTTGGTGCAGTTTCAAGGAGGACAGACCATGGATGATGGGACTTCAAGTACCTCCACTGACTTCCCAAGGCTGCTGCAACCCTCATCTAATGACTGATCAATACCAAACTTGGTACACAGAGCCCGCATGACCCACTCTACAACCCGGTGCTGTTTGTAGGAGGATGACCACGGATGATGGGACTTGAAGTACCTTCACTCACTTCCTGTGACCGCTGCGATCATCATGCAATTACATATTAAGGCTGAACTTGGCACAGAGAGCCCCCATGGCCAACTCAACATTCTGGTGTGGTTAGGGGGAGGACGGACTATGCATGATGGGACTTGCAGTACCTTCACTCACTTTGTGAGACCACTGTGACTCTCATCCAATGACTGATCAAGACCAAACTTGGCACGCGGAGCCCCCATGATCCACTCTACATCCCATGAGCCACTCTAGGATGGATGATGGATGATGGGACTTGAAGTACCTTCACTCACTTCCTGAGAATATTATCAAAAACAGCCCACTGAAAACTACAAATCTTTTTGTTAACAGTTATTCGGGCCCAAGCCTATCAGGTAGCTATGGTTCTTGAGCCCATTGTGCCCCCTTCCCTTCTTATTGTAGGATACTGGTCTCGAGTCCTCTGCCGTTTCGAGAGGCTGTCTTCATCGCTGATCCCGGCCATCAGGTACTTGAGCCCTGTGATCCAGGTCCGGGCCTCCTCTCCGCTGGACGACACCAGGTCAAGAGATTCCATATGGTCACCATAGTAGATGCTAAAGCAGCAATTGGGGTCAAAGCTGCCGTCCGCGTAACGCTGAAAGATCTCCGACTGCTTTCCCTCGCACACCTCCTGGATGGAATCTATGGAAACTGGGAAAGGGAGGAAGCGGAACGGGGAGAAAAGTGAAATCAGTACTACGTAAGGAGCAAAATAAGAGCCTCCCGTGTAAAAATATATCATTGACTCAAAGAATCATAGAGCTGGAAGAGACAACAAGGGCCATCCAGTCCAGCCAATCATTCTATACTATCTGTTCTGTCACGCGCTGGGCCTGTAACGAATTGCCTCTAAAATAGGACGTGCAACTTGAGCCCAGCGGGAGGCCAGGGCCCCCCAAAGAGAAGTTCTCAAGGATTTTCCACCACAAATGGTCTTTAGATGGCTTGTGAAGTATAACAAAGTCCTTTATCAATGAACAATCAAACAGAAACTTCTCTTGTCTTCAATAAAGTTAAACAAATGCTTCCAGGCTTTTATGCAACTTCCTAATCATGTCCACAAGGGAAATTAGCCAAAACAGACATCTTGGCCAGGCCTTAGGTGTTCGGCCAGGCTTCGACAGATAAGGATGAGAGGCATTCAGGGAAAACGAAACCAATTTCTGAGTCTTAACGAGGGGATATAAAGTTTCAACCATGGGAAATATAGTCAGATGAAGGATCATTTCAGATCCCTGCTAAGTTCTTGTTCTTGGATCATGAAAGCCTTGCTTGGTTCATGTTTAAGGATTTCTTTGCTGTATGGTTTGACTCTTTGTCTCTTGTGATTACCTATTCATGCCTTGGATCAACGTTTCCCTGTTTCTTTGGATTAGAGAAGTTTGGACTTTGTTTTTGAACTTTGCTGGACTATACCTTGGACTAATTGGATTCATCTATTCCCTTAAAGTGTTTTTCTACTCTGCTGTTTTGACTTACCTTCAATAAAAAAGAATTGTTTTTCCTACTCAACGTGTGGTGTTTTAAAGTCAGAGGGCTATTCCTGTTCTGGAGTGCAACAGGATATCAGCCAGCATGCCAATGTCTTAAATCAAGAAACAGCTAAGATCTACAGAGATACTTGCAGAAACGCCTCAAGCGAGAGTCCAAAAGCGGCAGGCTAAAACCCGGAATCTCAATAAGTGGCTGATACCAGATGATAAATACCCTCCCTGGGCACACAGAAGACTGAGCGACTTGGAAGGCACTGACTGCACTCTCGCACCATGAGATGCAGACCCATACTTAAGAAATGGGGCTACAAAGTGGAGTTCATGACATGCGAGTGTGGAGAGCAAACCACAGACTACCTACTACAATGCAACTTGAGCCCTGCCACATGTACAATGGAGGACCTTCTTACAGTGACACCAGAGGCACTCCAAGTGGCCAGCTTCTGGTCAAACAAAATTTAGTATAATGCGAAGGTTTTTTAATTTGGCTGTGGTTTTTCTATACATTATAATTGCATTCTCAATTTGCTTCTGGCACAATAAATCTATATAAATAAAAATGTAATGTTCGTTTGAGGGATTAACATATCTCAAAAACCACTGGACGAATTGACACCAAATTTGGAAGCAAAACACATACTAATCCAATCTACGTCTTTCAAACAAAAATACCTTACAGAACATGCACAAAAGCCCTCCTCTCCCAGCACGTGAGAAGAATAACGAACCAACTGTTGTCCATTGTGAGGGAAGAGAAGCCTAGCTATGGAGTCCCTTTTCATGCAGGAAGGCAGAGTCTTCTTTCTTTTGGGGAGGGGGGGGATTGAGGGAAAGGGAAAGAAAGAGAGAAGGAAGGAGGCGGCCTGTCCCAGTGGAGGGCATGGAGGCTTGGTGAGGCAAGCCCCGGCAGCAGCTGAAGCCACCGCAGTGGCTCCATGAGGCCCAAGGAGGGAGGTTCAGCTCCTCACAGTAATTCTGACACACTAGACTTCAATTCCCAGAGACTTCTGCTACCTTGCACAATGAGAAAGGAATCTGGGAATTGAAGTCCAAAGCACTTGGTGTTTCCCGCTCTGTCTCTTCTGTTCCCTCTGCTTGGCCTCCAAGGATGGATAGCGAATGGCGGAGTGATCGATGGCAACCACCTGCCTGGGGCACCCACTATCGATGCGTCCTGGTCTCGGCTGGCACTATCTGCCAGCTACCAAAGGAGCCCAAGAGGATGATGGTGGCAGTGGTGCCGGCGGTGGGAGAAGTGGGCACAGAGCACAAGGGAAGGGGAACGAGGAAGATGCCCCGGCTGCAGGCAGAAAGCAACAGGAGGGAGAAACAACAGGAGGCACCCCTAGAGCCAAGACCTCCCTAACATGGAAGAAGGAAAGAAATAAAGACAGGAAGGAAGGAAGGACAGAAGAAGGGAGGGAGGAAAAGAGGGAAGGAATGAAGGAGGGCAAGGGGGAAGGAATGAAAGAAAGAAAGAGGGAGGGAGGGAAAGAACGAAGGGGGGGAGGAAGGAAGGAAAGAAGGAAGGAAGGAAGGAAAAAAAGAATGAAGGGGGGAGGAAGGAAGGGGAGAAAGCAGAAAGGAAAGGAAAAGGGGAGGAAAGGCAGAAAGGAGGTAAAAAAGGAAAGAAGGGGAAAAGGAAATAAAAAGTGAAAGAATGAAGGAAACAGGGAGAGAAGGAAGGAGAGAAGGGAAGGAGAGAAACGGGGAGGGAAGGAAGGAAAGAGAGAAGGAAGGATGCAACCAAAGAGCGAAAGAAGGAATGAAAGAAAGATGGGAAGGAAGGACAGAAGAAGGCAAGGAGGAAAACAGGGAAGGAATGGAGGGCAAGGGAGAAGGAACGGAAGATAGAAAGAGGGAGGGAAAGAATGAAGGAGGGGAAGAAGGAGAGAAGGAAGGGGAAAAAAGAAAGAGGTACCGAATGAAGGAAGAGGAGAAAGCAGAAAGGAAAGAAAAAGGGGAGGAAAGGCAGAAAAGAGGTAAAAAAGGAAAGAATGGGGAAAGGAAATAAAAAGTGAAAGAACGAAGGAAACAGGGAGGAAAGGAAGGAGAGAAGGGAAGAAGGAGATAAAGGGGGAGGGAAGGAAAGATGCAACCAAAGAACGAAAGAAGGAATGAAAGAAGGCAAGGAGGAAAACAGGGAAGGAATGAAGGAGGGCAAGGGGGAAGGAAGGAAAGAGCGAAAGAGGGAGGGAAAGAACGAAGGAGGGAAGGAAGGAAGGAAGGAAGGAAGGAGAGAAGGAAGGAAAAAGAAAGAAAGAGATACCGAATGAAGGAAGAGGAGAAAGCAGAAAGGAAAGGAAAAGGGGAGGAAAGGCAGAAAAGAGGTAAAAAAGGAAAGAAGGAGGAAAGGAAATAAAAAGTGAAAGAACGAAGGAAATGGAGGGAAGGAAGGAGAGAAGGAAAGAAGGAGAGAAAGGGGGAGGGAAGGAAGGAAGGAAAGAAAGCAATGATAGAAAGAGGCAGAGAAGGAAGAAAAAGGGGGCAAGGAATAGATAGGTACCTCTCTTTCATAACAGTCCAGACAGCTATCTCTACTTTTAAAATTCTTACTATAAGCCACAGCAATGTGTGGCAGGGCACGGCTAGTAAAAAATAAATGGGCAGAATCGGTACTTTCTCCTCTCTGCGGAATAATCCTTGACTTATCCACAGTTCATATCAAAACCCTCCATCTTGGCGCCCAAACCTGCCACGAAGTCGACTCACTTTTGGCTTTTTCGTTCTTCCGCGAGGGTCTCCAGCGAATGCACGACTTGTGTTCGTCCAAATAGTAGAAACGGACAAGGCCTTTCGAACTGCCTCGGAGTTTGATCATTTGGGTCCCCGCTTGCATGGAGCTCATGCATTTCTCCACTGTATAAGAAAGCGTAGAAAAGGAAAAGTCTCAAACAGCACTGATAATTTTCGACATTCGAGAGAGTCAGAAGGAAACTTTTTTTCAAAATACAGTAAAAGAGAATACGATGCCAACTGGAAAAGCTGACGCCCGCGCAACACTCTCCGAGGAATCTGCAAAGACGGTGAGGTTATCATTCTTTTCACGTATTTGTAAAGCTCACAAATACATTCAGTATCCATAGGTTCTGCATCCATGGATTCAAACAACCAAAGCACAAAATATTTCAGGAAACAATTGTGTATCCTTCAGAGCAGTGCTCCTCAACCTTCCCAATGCTGCGACCCCTTAATACAGTTCCTCATGTTGTGGTAATCCCCAAACATCACATTATTTTCACAAGGTTCTTGTGGGTTTTTTCGGGCTATAAGGCCATGTTCTAGAGGCATTCTCTCCTGACGTTTCGCCTGCATCTATGGCAAGCATCCTCAGAGGTAGTGAGGTCTGTTGGAATTAGGACAATGGGTTTATATATCTGTGGAATGGCTGGGGTGGGGCAAGGAGCTCTTCTCTGCTGGAGCTAGGTGTGAATGTTTCACCTGACCACCTTCATTAGCATCTGAAGGCCTGGCTGAGCCTGGGAAAATCTACAAACCCACCAAGAAAATCCAACCAATGCTCTGTTCAGCAAAGGACAAGAGGGACACTCTCACCTCTGCAGGAGTCTACCATTGTATCCCATGCAGCTGTGGGCAAGAAGTCTACATAGATGGGGACCCCCAAACACAGCAGCATTGCCCAACACATGCATCAAGGAACATGGAAGGCATGGCAGACTCCTTCAACCAGAGAAGTCAGCCAGAGCACCTGATGAACCAACCTGGACACAGCATCTTATTTGAGAAACCAGAAATGCTGGACCACACCAACAACCACCATGTCAGGCTACACAGAGAAGCCATTGAAATCCATAAGAGGCATGTGGGGAATTTCAACAGAAAGGAGGAAACCATGAAAATGAACAAAATCTGGCTAGCAGTATTAAAAAAAAAATTCTAAAATTGCAACAGCAAAAACAGCAGAGAGGAAACAACCAGGCACATCTTAACACCTCTCAACAAAAGATTTTCCCAGGCTCAGGCAGGCCTTCAAATGCTAATGAAGGTGGTCAGTTGAAACATTCACACCTAGCTCCAGCAGAGAAGAGCTCTTGGCCCCACCCCGGTCATTCCACAGATATATAAACCCTTTTTTCCTATTTCCAACAGACCTGACTACCTCTGAGGATGCTTGCCAGAGATGCAGGCAAAACGTCAGGAGAAAATGCCTCTAGAACATGGCCCTATAGCCCGGAAAAACCCACAAGAACCTAGTGATTCCAGCCATGAAAGCCTTCGACAATACATTATTTTCACAACTCTCATTTTGCTCCTGTTACGAATCGTCATGTAAGTATCCAATATGAAGGATGTATTTCAATTCACTGGACCAAATTTGGCACAAATACCCAATACGCCCAAATTTGAATACTGGTGGGGTTGGGAAGAGGATTGATTTTTTCACTTTGGAGTTGTAGTTGCTGGGATTTATAGTTCACCTACAATCAAAGAGCATTCTGAACTCCACCAATGATGGAATTGAACCAAACTTGGAACACAGAACTCCCATGATCAACAAAAAATGCTGGAAGGGTTTGGTGGGCATTGCCCTTGAGTTTGGGAGTTGTAGTTCACATCTATCCAGAGAGCACTGTGGACTCAAACAACGATGGATCTGGACCAAACTTGGCATGAATATTCAATATGCCCAAATGTGAACACTGGTGGAGTTTGGGGGAAACAGACCTTGACATTTGGGAGTTGTAATTACTGGGATTTATAGTTCACCTACAATCTAAGAGTGTTCTGAATTCCACCTACAATGGAATTCAACCAAATGTCGCACACAGAACTTCCAAGACCAAAGGTTGGTGGGCACTGACCTTGAGTTTTGGAGTTGTAGTTCACCTACATCCAGAGAGCACTGTGGACTCAAACAATGATGGATCTGGACCACCTTGGCATGGATACTCAATATGCCCAAATATGAACACTGGTGGAGTTTGGGAAAATAGACCTTGACATTTTGGAGAAGTAGGTGCTGGGATTTATAGTTCACCAACAATGGAAGAGCATTCTGAACCCTTCCAATGATGAAATTGAACCAAACTTGGAACACAGAACTCCCAAGACTAACAGGAAATACTGGAAGGGTTTGGTGGGCATTGACCTTGAGTTTGGGAGTTGTAGTTCACCTGCATCCAGAGAGCACTGCGGACTCAAACAACGATGGATCTGGACCAAACTTGGCACCAATATTACATATACCCAAATATGAACACAGATGGAGTTTGGGGGAAATACCTTGATATTTGGGGGTTGTAGTTGCTGGGATTTACAGTTCACCTGGTGTGAACCTCCCTACAGCCTCACACGCTCTCCCTCTCCCGCACATGTCTGCCTAGCCCGCCTCCTCCACAGCGGAGGAGGACTTTTGCTGCCTGTTTCCAAAAAGGAAGAGAAGGACAGGTGGAGAGGTCTTCAGTCATCTCTGCCAACGGGGTTCCTGAGACCATCCGAAATATATGTTTTCTGATGGCCTTTGGCGACCCCTCTAGGACCCCCTCCCCACCCCACAGGGTACCGACCCCCAGGTTGAGAAACGCTGCTTGGGAGGTTTTTAGGGGTGGAAAATTGGCAAGGGTGATGATAATAATCTTCAGCACTTCCTTGTTTATGCAGTGCCATCACAAACTAAAATAGCAAAAAAAGAGAGAGTCAGCCATGATAAAGAAGTCCAGTCTCTCTCTCTCGAGAAGAAGAAGAAGAAGAAGAAGAAGAAAGTAATAACAAATTATAAAACCAATTCGACACAATACAATTGTAAACGACATTAAGACGGATGGCGGAA
>NW_026844811.1:19903907-20031407 GCF_025583915.1 Anolis sagrei ordinatus | reverse complement strand
ACCCTTGCTCAGATGATGCATTGGGACTTGTGCCACAAACACCATCAAAGCAAGAATTGAAAAGTCAACGACAGATCCCAAGTGTAGACTCTGCAAAGAAGCAGCACATCCTCAGCTGCTGCAAGAAGATCACGCAGACAGACTCCAAGCAGAGGCACAACACCCTTGCTCAGATGATGCATTGGGACTTGTGCCACAAACACCATCAAAGCAAGAATTGAAAAGTCAACGACAGATCCCAAGTGTAGACTCTGCAAAGAAGCAGCACATCCTCAGCTGCTGCAAGAAGATCACGCAGACAGACTCCAAGCAGAGGCACAACACCCTTGCTCAGATGATCCATTGGAACTTGTGCCACAAACACCATCAAAGCAAGAATTGAAAAGTCAACGACAGATCCCAAGTGTAGACTCTGCAAAGAAGCAGCACATCCTCAGCTGCTGCAAGAAGATCGCACAGACAGACTCCAAGCAGAGGCACAACACCCTTGCTCGGGTGATTCATTGGAACTTGTGCCACAAACACCATCAAAGCAAGAATTGAAAAGTCAACCATAGATCCCAAGGGTGAAACAATAGATCCCATCCTCAGCTGCTGCAAGAAGATCACGCAGACCGACTACAAGCAGAGGCACAACACCCTTGCTCAGATGATTCATTGGAACTTGTGCCACAAACACATCAAAGCTAGAATTGAAAAGTCAACGACAGATCCCAAGTGTAGATTCTGCAAGGAAGCAGATGAAACAATAGATCCCATCCTCAGCTGCTGCAAGAAGATCACGCAGACAGACTCCAAGCAGAGGCACAACACCGTTGCTCAGATGATGCATTGGGACTTGTGCCACAAACACCATCAAAGCAAGAATTGAAAAGTCAACGACAGATCCCAAGTGTAGACTCTGCAAAGAAGCAGCACATCCTCAGCTGCTGCAAGAAGATCACGCAGACAGACTCCAAGCAGAGGCACAACACCCTTGCTCAGATGATGCATTGGGACTTGTGCCACAAACACCATCAAAGCAAGAATTGAAAAGTCAACGACAGATCCCAAGTGTCGACTCTGCAAAGAAGCAGCACATCCTCAGCTGCTGCAAGAAGATCACGCAGACAGACTCCAAGCAGAGGCACAACACCCTTGCTCAGATGATCCATTGGAACTTGTGCCACAAACACCATCAAAGCAAGAATTGACAAGTCGACAACAGATCCCAAGTGTAGACTCTGCAAAGAAGCAGCACATCCTCAGCTGCTGCAAGAAGATCGCACAGACAGACTCCAAGCAGAGGCACAACGCCCTTGCTCGGGTGATTCATTGGAACTTGTGCCACAAACACCATCAAAGCAAGAATTGAAAAGTCAACGACAGATCCCAAGTGTGGGCTCTGCAAAGAAGCAGCACATCCTCAGCTGCTGCAAGAAGATCACGCAGACAGACTCCAAGCAGAGGCACAACACCCTTGCTCAGATGATGCATTGGGACTTGTGCCACAAACACCATCAAAGCAAGAATTGAAAAGTCAACGACAGATCCCAAGTGTGGGCTCTGCAAAGAAGCAGCACATCCTCAGCTGCTGCAAGAAGATCACGCAGACAGACTCCAAGCAGAGGCACAACACCCTTGCTCAGATGATGCATTGGGACTTGTGCCACAAACACCATCAAAGCAAGAATTGAAAAGTCAACGACAGATCCCAAGTGTAGACTCTGCAAAGAAGCAGCACATCCTCAGCTGCTGCAAGAAGATCACGCAGACAGACTCCAAGCAGAGGCACAACACCCTTGCTCAGATGATGCATTGGGACTTGTGCCACAAACACCATCAAAGCAAGAATTGAAAAGTCAACGACAGATCCCAAGTGTAGACTCTGCAAAGAAGCAGCACATCCTCAGCTGCTGCAAGAAGATCACGCAGACAGACTCCAAGCAGAGGCACAACACCCTTGCTCAGATGATGCATTGGGACTTGTGCCACAAACACCATCAAAGCAAGAATTGAAAAGTCAACGACAGATCCCAAGTGTAGACTCTGCAAAGAAGCAGCACATCCTCAGCTGCTGCAAGAAGATCACGCAGACAGACTCCAAGCAGAGGCACAACACCCTTGCTCAGATGATCCATTGGAACTTGTGCCACAAACACCATCAAAGCAAGAATTGACAAGTCGACAACAGATCCCAAGTGTAGACTCTGCAAAGAAGCAGCACATCCTCAGCTGCTGCAAGAAGATCGCACAGACAGACTCCAAGCAGAGGCACAACGCCCTTGCTCGGGTGATTCATTGGAACTTGTGCCACAAACACCATCAAAGCAAGAATTGAAAAGTCAACGACAGATCCCAAGTGTGGGCTCTGCAAAGAAGCAGCACATCCTCAGCTGCTGCAAGAAGATCACGCAGACAGACTCCAAGCAGAGGCACAACACCCTTGCTCAGATGATGCATTGGGACTTGTGCCACAAACACCATCAAAGCAAGAATTGAAAAGTCAACGACAGATCCCAAGTGTAGACTCTGCAAAGAAGCAGCACATCCTGAGCTGCTGCAAGAAGATCACGCAGACAGACTCCAAGCAGAGGCACAACACCCTTGCTCGGGTGATTCATTGGAACTTGTGCCACAAACACCATCAAAGCAAGAATTGAAAAGTCAACGACAGATCCCAAGTGTAGACTCTGCAAAGAAGCAGCACATCCTCAGCTGCTGCAAGAAGATCACGCAGACAGACTCCAAGCAGAGGCACAACACCCTTGCTCAGATGATGCATTGGAACTTGTGCCACAAACACCATCAAAGCAAGAATTGAAAAGTCAACGACAGATCCCAAGTGTAGACTCTGCAAAGAAGCAGCACATCCTCAGCTGCTGCAAGAAGATCACGCAGACAGACTCCAAGCAGAGGCACAACACCCTTGCTCAGATGATGCATTGGGACTTGTGCCACAAACACCATCAAAGCAAGAATTGACAAGTCGACAACAGATCCCAAGTGTAGACTCTGCAAAGAAGCAGCACATCCTCAGCTGCTGCAAGAAGATCGCACAGACAGACTCCAAGCAGAGGCACAACGCCCTTGCTCAGATGATGCATTGGGACTTGTGCCACAAACACCATCAAAGCAAGAATTGAAAAGTCAACGACAGATCCCAAGTGTAGACTCTGCAAAGAAGCAGCACATCCTCAGCTGCTGCAAGAAGATCACGCAGACAGACTCCAAGCAGAGGCACAACACCCTTGCTCAGATGATGCATTGGGACTTGTGCCACAAACACCATCAAAGCAAGAATTGAAAAGTCAACGACAGATCCCAAGTGTAGACTCTGCAAAGAAGCAGCACATCCTCAGCTGCTGCAAGAAGATCACGCAGACAGACTCCAAGCAGAGGCACAACACCCTTGCTCAGATGATGCATTGGGACTTGTGCCACAAACACCATCAAAGCAAGAATTGAAAAGTCAACGACAGATCCCAAGTGTAGACTCTGCAAAGAAGCAGCACATCCTCAGCTGCTGCAAGAAGATCACGCAGACAGACTCCAAGCAGAGGCACAACACCCTTGCTCAGATGATGCATTGGGACTTGTGCCACAAACACCATCAAAGCAAGAATTGAAAAGTCAACGACAGATCCCAAGTGTAGACTCTGCAAAGAAGCAGCACATCCTCAGCTGCTGCAAGAAGATCACGCAGACAGACTCCAAGCAGAGGCACAACACCCTTGCTCAGATGATGCATTGGGACTTGTGCCACAAACACCATCAAAGCAAGAATTGAAAAGTCAACGACAGATCCCAAGTGTCGACTCTGCAAAGAAGCAGCACATCCTCAGCTGCTGCAAGAAGATCACGCAGACAGACTCCAAGCAGAGGCACAACACCCTTGCTCAGATGATCCATTGGAACTTGTGCCACAAACACCATCAAAGCAAGAATTGACAAGTCGACAACAGATCCCAAGTGTAGACTCTGCAAAGAAGCAGCACATCCTCAGCTGCTGCAAGAAGATCGCACAGACAGACTCCAAGCAGAGGCACAACGCCCTTGCTCGGGTGATTCATTGGAACTTGTGCCACAAACACCATCAAAGCAAGAATTGAAAAGTCAACGACAGATCCCAAGTGTGGGCTCTGCAAAGAAGCAGCACATCCTCAGCTGCTGCAAGAAGATCACGCAGACAGACTCCAAGCAGAGGCACAACACCCTTGCTCAGATGATGCATTGGGACTTGTGCCACAAACACCATCAAAGCAAGAATTGAAAAGTCAACGACAGATCCCAAGTGTGGGCTCTGCAAAGAAGCAGCACATCCTCAGCTGCTGCAAGAAGATCACGCAGACAGACTCCAAGCAGAGGCACAACACCCTTGCTCAGATGATGCATTGGGACTTGTGCCACAAACACCATCAAAGCAAGAATTGAAAAGTCAACGACAGATCCCAAGTGTAGACTCTGCAAAGAAGCAGCACATCCTCAGCTGCTGCAAGAAGATCACGCAGACAGACTCCAAGCAGAGGCACAACACCCTTGCTCAGATGATGCATTGGGACTTGTGCCACAAACACCATCAAAGCAAGAATTGAAAAGTCAACGACAGATCCCAAGTGTCGACTCTGCAAAGAAGCAGCACATCCTCAGCTGCTGCAAGAAGATCACGCAGACAGACTCCAAGCAGAGGCACAACACCCTTGCTCAGATGATCCATTGGAACTTGTGCCACAAACACCATCAAAGCAAGAATTGACAAGTCGACAACAGATCCCAAGTGTAGACTCTGCAAAGAAGCAGCACATCCTCAGCTGCTGCAAGAAGATCGCACAGACAGACTCCAAGCAGAGGCACAACGCCCTTGCTCGGGTGATTCATTGGAACTTGTGCCACAAACACCATCAAAGCAAGAATTGAAAAGTCAACGACAGATCCCAAGTGTAGACTCTGCAAAGAAGCAGCACATCCTCAGCTGCTGCAAGAAGATCACGCAGACAGACTCCAAGCAGAGGCACAACACCCTTGCTCAGATGATGCATTGGGACTTGTGCCACAAACACCATCAAAGCAAGAATTGAAAAGTCAACGACAGATCCCAAGTGTGGGCTCTGCAAAGAAGCAGCACATCCTCAGCTGCTGCAAGAAGATCACGCAGACAGACTCCAAGCAGAGGCACAACACCCTTGCTCAGATGATGCATTGGGACTTGTGCCACAAACACCATCAAAGCAAGAATTGAAAAGTCAACGACAGATCCCAAGTGTAGACTCTGCAAAGAAGCAGCACATCCTCAGCTGCTGCAAGAAGATCACGCAGACAGACTCCAAGCAGAGGCACAACACCCTTGCTCAGATGATGCATTGGGACTTGTGCCACAAACACCATCAAAGCAAGAATTGAAAAGTCAACGACAGATCCCAAGTGTAGACTCTGCAAAGAAGCAGCACATCCTCAGCTGCTGCAAGAAGATCACGCAGACAGACTCCAAGCAGAGGCACAACACCCTTGCTCAGATGATGCATTGGGACTTGTGCCACAAACACCATCAAAGCAAGAATTGAAAAGTCAACGACAGATCCCAAGTGTAGACTCTGCAAAGAAGCAGCACATCCTCAGCTGCTGCAAGAAGATCACGCAGACAGACTCCAAGCAGAGGCACAACACCCTTGCTCAGATGATGCATTGGGACTTGTGCCACAAACACCATCAAAGCAAGAATTGAAAAGTCAACGACAGATCCCAAGTGTAGACTCTGCAAAGAAGCAGCACATCCTCAGCTGCTGCAAGAAGATCACGCAGACAGACTCCAAGCAGAGGCACAACACCCTTGCTCAGATGATCCATTGGAACTTGTGCCACAAACACCATCAAAGCAAGAATTGACAAGTCGACAACAGATCCCAAGTGTAGACTCTGCAAAGAAGCAGCACATCCTCAGCTGCTGCAAGAAGATCGCACAGACAGACTCCAAGCAGAGGCACAACGCCCTTGCTCGGGTGATTCATTGGAACTTGTGCCACAAACACCATCAAAGCAAGAATTGAAAAGTCAACGACAGATCCCAAGTGTGGGCTCTGCAAAGAAGCAGCACATCCTCAGCTGCTGCAAGAAGATCACGCAGACAGACTCCAAGCAGAGGCACAACACCCTTGCTCAGATGATGCATTGGGACTTGTGCCACAAACACCATCAAAGCAAGAATTGAAAAGTCAACGACAGATCCCAAGTGTGGGCTCTGCAAAGAAGCAGCACATCCTCAGCTGCTGCAAGAAGATCACGCAGACAGACTCCAAGCAGAGGCACAACACCCTTGCTCAGATGATGCATTGGGACTTGTGCCACAAACACCATCAAAGCAAGAATTGAAAAGTCAACGACAGATCCCAAGTGTAGACTCTGCAAAGAAGCAGCACATCCTCAGCTGCTGCAAGAAGATCACGCAGACAGACTCCAAGCAGAGGCACAACACCCTTGCTCAGATGATGCATTGGGACTTGTGCCACAAACACCATCAAAGCAAGAATTGAAAAGTCAACGACAGATCCCAAGTGTAGACTCTGCAAAGAAGCAGCACATCCTCAGCTGCTGCAAGAAGATCACGCAGACAGACTCCAAGCAGAGGCACAACACCCTTGCTCAGATGATCCATTGGAACTTGTGCCACAAACACCATCAAAGCAAGAATTGACAAGTCGACAACAGATCCCAAGTGTAGACTCTGCAAAGAAGCAGCACATCCTCAGCTGCTGCAAGAAGATCGCACAGACAGACTCCAAGCAGAGGCACAACGCCCTTGCTCGGGTGATTCATTGGAACTTGTGCCACAAACACCATCAAAGCAAGAATTGAAAAGTCAACGACAGATCCCAAGTGTGGGCTCTGCAAAGAAGCAGCACATCCTCAGCTGCTGCAAGAAGATCACGCAGACAGACTCCAAGCAGAGGCACAACACCCTTGCTCAGATGATGCATTGGGACTTGTGCCACAAACACCATCAAAGCAAGAATTGAAAAGTCAACGACAGATCCCAAGTGTAGACTCTGCAAGGAAGCAGATGAAACAATAGATCACATCCTGAGCTGCTGCAAGATCGCGCAGACAGACTACAAGCAGAGGCACAACACCCTTGCTCAGATGATTCATTGGAACTTGTGCCACAAACACCATCAAAGCAAGAATTGAAAAGTCAACGACAGATCCCAAGTGTAGACTCTGCAAAGAAGCAGCACATCCTCAGCTGCTGCAAGAAGATCACGCAGACAGACTCCAAGCAGAGGCACAACACCCTTGCTCAGATGATGCATTGGGACTTGTGCCACAAACACCATCAAAGCAAGAATTGAAAAGTCAACGACAGATCCCAAGTGTAGACTCTGCAAAGAAGCAGCACATCCTCAGCTGCTGCAAGAAGATCACGCAGACAGACTCCAAGCAGAGGCACAACACCCTTGCTCAGATGATCCATTGGAACTTGTGCCACAAACACCATCAAAGCAAGAATTGACAAGTCGACAACAGATCCCAAGTGTAGACTCTGCAAAGAAGCAGCACATCCTCAGCTGCTGCAAGAAGATCGCACAGACAGACTCCAAGCAGAGGCACAACGCCCTTGCTCGGGTGATTCATTGGAACTTGTGCCACAAACACCATCAAAGCAAGAATTGAAAAGTCAACGACAGATCCCAAGTGTGGGCTCTGCAAAGAAGCAGCACATCCTCAGCTGCTGCAAGAAGATCACGCAGACAGACTCCAAGCAGAGGCACAACACCCTTGCTCAGATGATCCATTGGAACTTGTGCCACAAACACCATCAAAGCAAGAATTGACAAGTCGACAACAGATCCCAAGTGTAGACTCTGCAAAGAAGCAGCACATCCTCAGCTGCTGCAAGAAGATCGCACAGACAGACTCCAAGCAGAGGCACAACGCCCTTGCTCGGGTGATTCATTGGAACTTGTGCCACAAACACCATCAAAGCAAGAATTGAAAAGTCAACGACAGATCCCAAGTGTGGGCTCTGCAAAGAAGCAGCACATCCTCAGCTGCTGCAAGAAGATCACGCAGACAGACTCCAAGCAGAGGCACAACACCCTTGCTCAGATGATGCATTGGGACTTGTGCCACAAACACCATCAAAGCAAGAATTGAAAAGTCAACGACAGATCCCAAGTGTCGACTCTGCAAAGAAGCAGCACATCCTCAGCTGCTGCAAGAAGATCACGCAGACAGACTCCAAGCAGAGGCACAACACCCTTGCTCAGATGATGCATTGGGAACTTGTGCCACAAACACCATCAAAGCAAGAATTGACAAGTCGACAACAGATCCCAAGTGTAGACTCTGCAAAGAAGCAGCACATCCTCAGCTGCTGCAAGAAGATCACGCAGACAGACTCCAAGCAGAGGCACAACACCCTTGCTCAGATGATCCATTGGAACTTGTGCCACAAACACCATCAAAGCAAGAATTGAAAAGTCGATGACAGATCCCAAGTGTGGGCTCTGCAAAGAAGAAGCACATCCTCAGCTGCTGCAAGAAGATCCCGCAGACAGAGTCCAAGCAGAGGCACAACGCCCTTGCTCAGGTGATGCATTGGAACTTGTGCCACAAACACCATCTGCCTGTGACAAAGAATTGGTGGGATCACAAGCCGGAAAAAGTTACAGAGAATGAACACGCCAAACTCCTCTGGGACTTCCGAATTCAGACAGACAGAGTTTTGGAGGACAAGACTCCTGACCTTATGATTGTGTTAAAAAACAAAGTATGGATCGTCGATGTCGCAATCCCAGGTGACAGCAGGATTGCAGAGAAACAACTGGAAAAGCTGACACGATATGAGCATTTAAAGATTGAACTGCAAAGACTCTGGCACAAGTCAGTAAAGTGGTCCCAGTGGTGATGGGCACACTGGGTGCACTGCCTCAAGACCTTGGCCTGCACTTAAACACAATCAGCGCTGACAAAATGACCATTTGCCAGCTGCAAAAGGCCACCTTACTGGAATCTGCACACATTATTTGCCGATACATCACACAGTCCGAGACACTTGGGAAGGGTCCGACGTGTGATCCAACACAACAGCCAGCAGAGTGATCTTGTTTGCTATGTACTTGTCTTGTTGTGTTTCTAATAATAATAATAATAATAATAATAATAACAAGGCTCACGAATGGAACCCTGAAGAAGGAGACAGAAGAAGGCCTGGTTCTTGCAGCCCAGGAGCAAGCCATCAGGACAAAGCCAATTAAGGCCAGGATCGAAAAATCAGCGTATGACCCCAAATGCAGACTCTGCAAGGAAGCCGATGAAACCATGGACCATCTCCTCAGCTGTTGCAAGAAAATCTCACAGACGGACTACAAACGGAGGCACAACTCTGTGGCCCAGAAGACTCACTGGAACTTGTGTCACAAGGACCACCTGCCAGGAGTCAAGAATTGGTAAAGGGATCATAAACACGCAAAGGTCGTGGGAAATGAACACGCAAAAATACTGTGGGACTTTTGAATCCAGACTGACAAAGTTTTGGAATACAATACACCAGACATCCCATTCTTCTTCTTTTTATTGTTCTTCCAATATTTTCTTTCCGTCTTTTCATATATTCCTTTTCTTCATTCGGGTCCTTGTTCCACCAGGAAGCAAAGTGCCAAGTTCACTCATTGCTTCCCCTGAGAAAAACCTGGGGCCACATCTACACTGCCATATGTTGCAGTTTGAAACTGCATGATATGGTCAGTATAGACTCATTTGAAACTGCATGATATGGTCAGTATAAACTGCATGATATGGTCAGTATAGACTCATTTGAAACTGCATGATATGGTCAGTATAAACTGCATGATATGGTCAGTATAGACTCATTTGAAACTACATGATATGGTCAGTATAAACTGCATGATATGGTCAGTATAGACTCATTTGAAACTGCATGATATGGTCAGTATAAACTGCATGATATGGTCAGTATAGACTCATTTGAAACTGCATGATATGGTCAGTATAGACTCATTTGAAACTGCATGATATGGTCAGTATAAACTGCATGATATGGTCAGTATAGACTCATTTGAAACTACATGATATGGTCAGTATAAACTGCATGATATGGTCAGTATAGACTCATTTGAAACTGCATGATATGGTCAGTATAGACTCATTTGAAACTGCATGATATGGTCAGTATAAACTGCATGATATGGTCAGTATAGACTCATTTGAAACTACATGATATGGTCAGTATAAACTGCATGATATGGTCAGTATAGACTCATTTGAAACTGCATGATATGGTCAGTATAGACTCATTTGAAACTGCATGATATGGTCAGTATAAACTGCATGATATGGTCAGTATAGACTCATTTGAAACTACATGATATGGTCAGTATAAACTGCATGATATGGTCAGTATAGACTCATTTGAAACTGCATGATATGGTCAGTATAAACTGCATGATATGGTCAGTATAGACTCATTTGAAACTGCATGATATGGTCAGTATAAACTGCATGATATGGTCAGTATAAACTGCATGATATGGTCAGTATAGACTCATTTGAAACTGCATGATATGGTCAGTATAAACTGCATGATATGGTCAGTATAGACTCATTTGAAACTGCATGATATGGTCAGTATAAACTGCATGATATGGTCAGTATAAACTGCATGATATGGTCAGTATAGACTCATTTGAAACTGCATGATATGGTCAGTATAAACTGCATGATATGGTCAGTATAAACTGCATGATATGGTCAGTATAGACTCATTTGAAACTGCATGATATGGTCAGTATAAACTGCATGATATGGTCAGTATAGACTCATTTGAAACTACATGATATGGTCAGTATAGACTCAACAACAACATCTGTTATAGAACTCTAGTATGCTGATGACAACGTCGTCTGTGCGCATTCAGAAGAAGACCTACAAGCCACTCTAAACACCTTTGCAGAAGCATACGAGAAGCTCGGCCTGTCATTGAACATTGAGAAAACCAAAATGCTCTTCCAGCAGTCACCAGCCAATCCCTCTCCAATGCCAGAAATACAGCTTAATGGTGTAACATTAGAAAATGTTGACCATTTCCGCTCCCTTGGCAGCCACTTCTCCACAAAAGTCAACATTGACACTGAAATACAACACTGCCTGAGCTCTGCAAGTGCAGCATTTTTCCGAATGAAGCAGAGAGTGTTTGAGGACCGGGACGTCCATAGGGAGACCAAGTTGCTTGTTTATAAAGCTATTCCCCTCCCAACCCTGCTCTACGCCTGGGAAACATGGACTGTCTACAGACGTCACATGCAACTCCTGGAACGATTCCATCAGCGCTGCCTCCAGAAAATCCTGCAAATCTCTTGGGAAGACAGGTGGACAAATGTCAGCGTGCTGGAAGAAGCAAAGACCACCAGCATTGAAGCGATGGTCCTCTGCCATCAACTCCGCTGGACCAGCCACGTTGTCCGGATGCCCGACCACCGTCTCCCAAAGCAGTTGCTCTACTCTGAACTTAAGAATGGAAAATTGAATGTTGGTGGGCAGGAAAAGAGATTGAAAGATGGGCTCAAAGCCCAACTTAAAAACTCTGGCATAGCACTGAGAACTGGGAAGCCCTGGCCCTTAAGCACTCCAGCTGGAGGTCAGCTGTGACCAGCAGTGCTGCAGAATTTGAATAGGCACGAATGGAGGGTGAAAGAGAGAAGCGTGCCAAGAGGAAGGCGTGTCAAGCCAACCCCGACCGAGACCGCCTTCTGTCTGGAAACCAATGTCCTCACTGCGGAAGGGAGAACATGCAGGTCAAGAAGAGGGCTCCACAGCCACATACGGACCCACAAGAACACTGGAAAACGAGGGCTCGCCTAAGTAAGTAAGACTCATATAATGCAATGCAATGATATGAATCTACGTTGACAATATAATGCAGTTTCAGACAGCATTTCATAGCAGCAGTTTCAATGTGACTTACTTCCAAAGAAACACACACACAGGACAAGGCTGCGTGTTGGCTCATATGTCGCATGGTTTCAATTCATACCACGAAAATTAAGAAATAATTAACACACGCAGTATTCCTCGATCCCCTGCTGCTTGGTATGGATGACCCATGCTGCCCCATTCTGCCCCATCTGGCCACCAACAATGCGCTTCTATTGCACCGTGAAGCACGGCCTTTCACTCGAAGAAGAATACACGCATTACAAAAGGAATCGGCTGGCCGTGCCGGGTTCCCTTCGCCAAAGACCCTTCTTTTGCCAGGAAGGGACCCAAAGTGGCCGTTCGAGAGAATCATTTATTACTAGCCGTCCCCTGCCACACGTTGCTATGGCCCACTTTGTGTATATGTATTTTGTGTGTGTATATAGAATCCTAGAATCCAAGAGTTGGAAGAGACCTCATGGGCCATCCAGTCCAACCCCCTGCCAAGAAGCAGGAATATTGCATTCAAATCACCCCTGACGAATGGCCATCCAGCCTCTGCTTAAAAGCTTCCAAAGAAGGAGCCTCCACCACACTCCGGGGCAGAGAGTTCCACTGCTGAACGGCTCTCACAGTCAGGAAGTTCTTCCTAATGTTCAGATGGAATCTCCTCTCTTGTAGTTTGAAGCCATTGTTCCGCGCCCTACTCTAGAGGAGCAGAAAACAAGCTTGCTCCCTCCTCCCTATGACTTCTCTCACATATTTATACATGGCTCTCATCATGTCTCCTCTCAGCCTTCTCTTCTTCAAGCTAAACATGCCCAGCGCTTTAAGCCGCTCCTCATAGGGCTTGTTCTCCAGACCCTTGATCATTTTAGTCGCCCTCCTCTGGACACATTCCAGCTTTTCGATATCTCTCTTGAATTGTGGTGCTCAGAATTGGACACAATATTCCAGATGTGGTCTAACCAAAGTGGAATAGAGCATGGGGAGCAGGACTTCCTTGGATCTAGACACTATGCTCCTATTGATGCCTGAGGCCAAAATCCCATTGGCTTTTTCTGCCGCCACATCACATTCCTGGCTCATGTTTAACTTGTTGTCCACGAGGATTCCAAGATCTTTTTCACACATACAGGTGTGTATGTGTTGTTGTTCATTCATCCAGTCGTTTCCGACTCTTCGTGACCTCATGGACCAGCCCACACCAGAGCTCCCTGTCGGCCGTCACCACCCCCAGCTCCTTCAAGGTCAATCCAGTCCTTGAAATACACAAGAGGCATGTGGACAATTTCAACAGAAAGGAGGAAACCATAAAAATGAACAAAATCTGGCTACAGGTATTAAACAACTCTAAAATTGCAACAGCACAACAACAGAGAGGAAACAAACAAGGACATCTAGTAATCACCTCTCAACAAAAGTTTGCTCTAGGCACTGTCAGGCCATTAAATGCTAATCAAGGTGGTCAGTTGAGCCATTCCCACCTAGCTCCAGCAGACAAGAGTCCTTTGTCCCACCCCGGTCATCATTCTACAGATATATGAACCCTTTTGCCTAGTTCCAACAGACCTCACTCCCTCTGAGGATGCTTGCCATAGATGCAGGTGAAACGTCAGGAGAGAATGTCTCTAGAACATGGCCATATAGCTCGGAAAAACCTACAACAACCCAGTGATTCTGGCCCTGAAAGCCTTCAGCAATGCATTGAACCTCCTCAGATTCTTCCTCCAAAACAACAGGAACATCTTCATGAATCTGAATCCCATCATCTTCTGCCTGAGCTGAGGCTCCAGCTGACCCACAACACTGAACTCCACCAATGCCCAACATGACCAACTTGAACTACTGATGGAGTTTCAGGGGGTTAACCTGGCACGGGGTGAGTTGCTACTAAATCATTTACTAACTTCCTGATGTATATGTCTTTAGACTCAACGACTTAGGAATCGTGATGGTCCAATGGGCTCAAGGATTTCACCGGCAGCCTTGTCCACTACCTCCGTTCCGGGTTCCCCGTCTAGCAGATTTCAAACTTCGTTATCTGTCAGATAGCAAACAATATTTCTGACTCATCTCTTGGTTCCTAAACAAAGTAATTGTTTATGTCACAACTCCAAGTAAATAAATACAGTCAGCAAAAATGAATAGATTTGCGGGGAAACGCAGCTAGGAACCAGGTTGTTGTAGGATTCCTTCAATTATATATATATATATAGTAGGAGAACCCACCGGCTAGAGCAGTGTATCTCAACCTGAACTACAACTCCCAAACTACAAAGTGTGATGCTTATCATCCCCAGGAATGAGCAAGTAGGAGAACCCACCGGCTAGAGCAGTGTATCTCAACCTGAACTACAACTCCCAAACTACAAAGTGTGATGCTTATCATCCCCAGGAATGAGCAAGTAGGAGAACCCACCGGCTAGAGCAGTGTATCTCAACCTGAACTACAACTCCCAAACTACAAAGTGTGATGCTTATCATCCCCAGCAATGAGCAAGTAGGAGAACCCACCGGCTAGAGCAGTGTATCTCAACCTGAACTACAACTCCCAAACTACAAAGTGTGATGCTTATCATCCCCAGCAATGAGCAAGTAGGAGAACCCACCGGCTAGAGCAGTGTATCTCAACCTGAACTACAACTCCCAAACTACAAAGTGTGATGCTTATCATCCCCAGCAATGAGCAAGTAGGAGAACCCACCAGCTAGAGCAGTGTATCTCAACCTGAACTACAACTCCCAAACTACAAAGTGTGATGCTTATCATCCCCAGGAATGAGCAAGTAGGAGAACCCACCGGCTAGAGCAGTGTATCTCAACCTGAACTACAACTCCCAAACTACAAAGTGTGATGCTTATCATCCCCAGCAATGAGCAAGTAGGAGAACCCACCGGCTAGAGCAGTGTATCTCAACCTGAACTACAACTCCCAAACTACAAAGTGTGATGCTTATCATCCCCAGCAATGAGCAAGTAGGAGAACCCACCAGCTAGAGCAGTGTATCTCAACCTGAACTACAACTCCCAAACTACAAAGTGTGATGCTTATCATCCCCAGGAATGAGCAAGTAGGAGAACCCACCGGCTAGAGCAGTGTATCTCAACCTGAACTACAACTCCCAAACTACAAAGTGTGATGCTTATCATCCCCAGGAATGAGCAAGTAGGAGAACCCACCGGCTAGAGCAGTGTATCTCAACCTGAACTACAACTCCCAAACTACAAAGTGTGATGCTTATCATCCCCAGCAATGAGCAAGTAGGAGAACCCACCGGCTAGAGCAGTGTATCTCAACCTGAACTACAACTCCCAAACTACAAAGTGTGATGCTTATCATCCCCAGCAATGAGCAAGTAGGAGAACCCACCAGCTAGAGCAGTGTATCTCAACCTGAACTACAACTCCCAAACTACAAAGTGTGATGCTTATCATCCCCAGGAATGAGCAAGTAGGAGAACCCACCGGCTAGAGCAGTGTATCTCAACCTGAACTACAACTCCCAAACTACAAAGTGTGATGCTTATCATCCCCAGGAATGAGCAAGTAGGAGAACCCACCGGCTAGAGCAGTGTATCTCAACCTGAACTACAACTCCCAAACTACAAAGTGTGATGCTTATCATCCCCAGCAATGAGCAAGTAGGAGAACCCACCGGCTAGAGCAGTGTATCTCAACCTGAACTACAACTCCCAAACTACAAAGTGTGATGCTTATCATCCCCAGCAATGAGCAAGTAGGAGAACCCACCGGCTAGAGCAGTGTATCTCAACCTGAACTACAACTCCCAAACTACAAAGTGTGATGCTTATCATCCCCAGGAATGAGCAAGTAGGAGAACCCACCGGCTAGAGCAGTGTATCTCAACCTGAACTACAACTCCCAAACTACAAAGTGTGATGCTTATCATCCCCAGCAATGAGCAAGTAGGAGAACCCACGAGCTAGAGCAGTGTATCTCAACCTGGGGGTTCGGACCCCTCGGGGAGTCGCAAGGAGATGTCAGAGGGGTCACCAAAGACCATAAGAAAACACAGTATTTTCTGTTGGTCATGGGGATTCTATGTTGGAAGTTTGGCCCACTTTTATCGTTGATGGGGTTCAGAATGCCCTTCCATTGTAGGTGAACTATACATCTCAGAAACTACAGCTCCCAAATGTCAAGGACTATTTCCCCCAAACTCCACCAGTGTTTACATTTGGGCATATTGAATATTTGTGCCAAGTTTGGTCCAGATCCATCCTTGTTTGAGTCCACAGTGCTCTCTGGATGTAGGTCAACTACAACTCCCAAACTCAAGGTCAATGCCCACCAAACCCTTCCATTATTTTCTATTGGTCATGGGAGTTCTGTGTGCCAAATTTGGTTCAATTCCATCATTGGTGGAGTTCAGAATGCTCTTTGATTGTAGGTGAACTATAAATCCCAGCAACTACAACTCCCAAGTGAAATAAATCAATCCCCTTCCCAACCCCACCACTATTCAAATTAGGTATTTGTGCCAAATTTGGTCCAGTGAATGAAAATACATCCTGCATATCAGATATTTACATGACATTACAGGACAGTACTGATATTGTACTATGCTAATAATATCATATATTGTATGTAGATATCCATTGTAAGCTGCTCTGAGTCCCCTTCGGGGTGAGAAGGGCGGCATAGAAATGCCGTAAATCTATATAAATAAAATGTCATGTTCGTTTGTGGGATTCACAGAATTCAAAAACCACTGGACGAATTGACACCAAATTTGGACACAAGACCCCTAACAGTCCAATGTATGTCCTTCACTCAAACAAATTGATTTTATCATTTGGGAGTTGTAGTTGCTGGGATTTACAGTTCACCTACAATCAAAGAGCATTCTGAACTCCACCAATGATGACATTGAACCAAACTTGGCACACAGGAATCCCATGATCAATAGAAAACACTAGAAAGGTTTTGTGGGCATTGGCCTTGAGTTTGGGAGTTGTAGTTCACCTACATCCAGAGAGCACTGTGGACTCAAACAATGATGGATCTGGACCAAACTTGGCACAAATATTCCATATGCCCAAATACTCTGCACACAAATGGAGTTTGGGGGAAGTAGACCTTGACATGTGGGAGTTGTAGTTACTGGGATTTATAGTTCACCTACAATCAAAGAGCATTCTGAACTCCAACAACAATGGAATTGAACCAAACTTGGCACACAGGACTCCCATGATCAATAGAAAACACTAGAAAGGTTTTGTGGGCATTGACCTTGAGCTTGGGAGTTGTAGTTCACCTACATCCAGAGAGCACTGTGGACTCAAACAATGATGGATCTGGACCAAAATTGGCACAAATATTCCATATGCCCAAATCTGCACACAAATGGAGTTTGGGGGAAGTAGACCTTGACATGTGGGAGTTGTAGTTACTGGGATTTATAGTTCACCTACTATCAAAGAGCATTCTGAACTCCACCAATGACGGAATTGGGGCAAACTTCCCACACAGAACCCCCATGACCAATAGAAAATACTTAAGGCCATCCAGTCCAACTCCCTTCATCAGGGCAAGAAAATGTAATCAAAGCCCTCCTGACAGAGAGCCATCCAGCCATCGATATAGATAGATATACATGATTCCCACACACAGATATAGTCTCATAGATTGGAAAGGGACCTCTAAAGAAGGACAATGATATGTCCCATGTTCCAGAGTAGGCCAACCAGACACTCTCCACATCCACACTGACAAAGAAACAGCAAGAAATACTGCTTATCCACAAGCAGAAAGACATGACATACATTACAAACCAACACTTTCACATTACTTTATTTTTCAGATCACCAGACTGGGCCACAGCAACTCCTGGCAGGGGATGGCTAGTAAATAAATACATAAATAACAGTAGCAAAATATGGGCATATCGGGTATTTGTGCCAAATTTGGTCCAGTGTATCCTGCATATCTGATATTTACATTGTGGTTCAGAACACTAGCAAAATTGAACAAAATCTGGCTATCAATATTAAAAAAACTCTAAAATTACAAACAGCGGAACAACAGAGAGTAAACCATCAGGCACATCTAATCACCTCTCAACAAAAGATTCCCCCAGGCACTGCCAAGCCATCAAATGCTAATCAAGGTGGTCAGCTGAAACATTCCCACCTAGCTCCAGCAGACAAGAGTCCTTTGTCCCACCCTGGTCGTTCCACAGATATATAAACCCTTTTCCCTAGTTTCCAACAGACTTCACTAGCTCTGAGAATGCTTGCCATAGATGCAGGCGAAACGTCAGGAGAAAATGCCTCTAGAACATGGCCATATAACCCTGAAAAACCTACAACAACCCAGTGATTCTGGCCATGAAAGCCTTCGACAATAAAATTGCAGTTCTGGGGTAGCAGCGAAAATAATGTTCTGTTTGGGGGTCATCACGACATGAGGAATTCTATTAAGGGGTCGCGGCATTAGGAGGGTTGAGAAACACTGGGCTAGCAATTATCTGGGAATTCATGACCCTTTGTATTCTCATCCAGAAGCTGTTGCTAAATACTACTTAAACCCCAAAACCGTCAAAACGTTATTGTCTTGTGCAGGAGTCCTCAAACCTTTTAAACAGAGGGCCAGGCCACAGTCCCTCAAACTGTTGGAGGGCTGGGTAAGTGACCTTAGAGGGCCGTATCCGGCCCGCGGGCCATAGTTTGAGGACCCCTGGCCTTGTGTATGGAAGAGGGACAGAAGTAATCTTTGCCACCTTACCTATCTGGCCCATTTTCCATCTGGGAGTGGCTATAATACTTCCACCAATCCAGAAAAACTCTTCGGCCAGGCGAGCCACCGAAAACTTATTTCGGAGCAAAGGCGACCGAGAGTACTCCATGTCGGGCGCCAAGGAGAGCTTCCAGGCTCGGTGCCAAATTTGGAACTCACTTTCCGGAGGACATGGTTAAGCAAGGACAAGATTCCACCAAAAAACATGAACTGACAAGGCAATTTCACTCTTTTTCTTGAGATAGAAACATTAAGTCCAACTTTCTTCTAGTTGACTTGGGACCACCATCAACTTCTGGATCTGGGGTCCCTTTGTCCTTCTAGACGGTCAGAAAACACATCCCAAGACTGTTTTCTTGCCAACCCAAATCATGAGAACTCTAACTGAAGATCACTTTGAACTGACAAGGAAATTTCACAACTTTTCGTGAGAAATATTAAGTCCAACTTTCTTCCAGTTGACTTGGAACCACCATCAACTTCTGGATCTGAGGTCCCTCTGTCCTTCTAGAAGGTCGGAAAACACATCTCAGGACTGTTTTCTTACCAATCCAAATCATGGGAACTCTAACTGAAGATAATTTTGAACTGACAAGGAAATTTCACTCCTTTTCCTGAGACAGAAACATTAAGTCCAACTTTCTTCTAGTTGATTTAGTACCACCATCAACTTCTGGAACTGAGGTCCCTCTGTCCTTCTAGACGGTCGGAAAACACATCCCAGGGCTTTTTTCTTGCCAATCCAAATCATGGGAACTCTAACTGGAGATCATTTTGAACTGACAAGGAAATTTCACTCCTTTTCGTGAGAAATATTAAGTCCAACTTTCTTCTAGTTGACTTGGAACCACCATCAACTTCGGTATCTGGGGTCCCTTTGTCCTTCTAGATGGTCAGAAAACACATCCCAAGACTGTTTTCTTGCCAATCCAAATCATGAGAACTCTAACTGAGGATCATTTTGAACTGACAAGGAAATTTCACTCCTTTTCGTGAGAAACATCAAGTCCAACTTTCTTCTAGTTGACTTGGAACCACCATCAACTTCTGGATCTGAGGTCCCTCTGTCCTTCTATATGATCCCAGAACTGTTTTCTTACCAATCCAAATCATGAGAACTCTAACTGAAGATCATTTTGAAAAAAATATAATAAAAAAATACCTGAAGGGAAAATAATAATAATAATAATAATAAAGCACCACGACTCTCCGGTTAGGAGACTCTCCGGGGAAGGCCTCTAATCCATGCGGTTTCCTTTCCGTGGCCCATCACCATCGTGTCCTGCGGTCTGTTTCTCCAGGCCACAGCTGTTGCTTCTCCATGCCACGGAGAGATTATCCCCTTGTGCATATGGGAAGGAATGAGAAGGCAATTGCAACGCGGGTGAATTTCCTACGCCTGTTTACGAACTTTTGAGCGATGTACGCGGCGCAGAAGGCAGTGAATGCCACTTCAGATCCATCGGTGCACCTGGAAGTCTGTCGTTTGCATTTTCTCTCGACGTTTACTGCATCGAGAAAGGCATCTTCGAACCCTCTTCTTGCTCAGGCTTCAACAAACCTCTTGAACGGCTCAATCGGCATCTTTCGAGGAGGAAAGCTCCTAATGCAGCAAGCCGAGGAAAAGGAGGAACTATTTGCAGCCCAGCGACATCAACACATGCTTGCTTGAAACCCTAAATCCGGCGTATATGCTAATCCGAAAGCCACGGCTTCTGCCTTATCCAGTCAAGGGATTTAGAGATGCATCTGTGTGCGTGTGCGCGCATGCAGGCGGGTGTGTGCTGCAGCCACAGAAAAATGAAAACACAGAGAAGAACAGGGACTCTTGGTCTGAATGCATGCCGTCTCCCCGCTGGCATGGGCCAAAGGGGACGGGGCAAGTGTCACTGCCCCACGGAGAAGACGGCAGCGTGCAAAGTTCTAAACTTTCCAAATGGCACTTAGAAGCCATGTCTGTTCAATGTCCATAAATGTGCTAACTGCGCATATCTAAATAAAATAAAATAAAATAAAATAAAATAAAATAAAAAAGCATAAACGTATTGGGTTGTTGTGAGTTTTTGGGGCAGTATGGCCATGTTACAGAAGCATTCTCTCCTAATGTTTCTCCTGTTTCACCTGGAAAGCACACACTTGTGTCTTGGCAGGGTTAGGCTTCAGGTGGTTCTCTTTGGAGTAGCTGGAGAGAGCTTTCAAGGCATTAGAAAGCTGGATTTCAACTATTTCAAAGTCTTTTGCTTCTGTTGTTTGGGGCGGGGGGGGGGGGGTAATGCGAGCTAGCTTGTAGAGTTTAGCCGCAGGTGTAGGTTTAAGACATCCTGTGATTATTCTGCATGTTTCGTTCAATGCTGTGTTCACCTGCTTTCCATGGGCAGACCTATGCCAAACAGGGCAGGCATACTCGGCAGTTGAGTCAGACACGGCCAGGGCTGATGTTCTTACTAATTGTGGGTCTGCACCCCATGTGCTGCCAGTAAGTTTCTGCAGGATGTTATTGCGTGTCGCTGCCTTGTGCTTGGTGTTCAAGCAGTGTTTTCTATATGCTAGTCATCGAGATATTTAGGATGGAAACAATGTTCAAGCTCTTGACCTTCCCAGGTGACTTTCAATTTCCTGTTGGCTTCACGGTTGCGTAGGTGGAAAGCACACACTTGTGTCTTGGCAGGGTTAGGCTCCAGGTGGTTATCTTTGGAGTAGCTGGAGAGATCTTTCAAGGCATTAGGAAGTTGGATTTCAACTGTTTCAAAGTCTTTTGCTTGTGTTGGGGGGGGGGGGCAATGCCAGCTAGCTTGTAGAGTTTGTTGTTGTTCATTCGTTCAGTCGTCTCCGACTCTTCGTGACCTCATGGACCAGCCCACGCCAGAGCTCCCTGTCAGCCGTCACCACCCCCAGCTCCTTCAAGGTCAGTCCAGTCACTTCAAGGATGCCATCCATCCATCTTGCCCTTGGTCGGCCCCTCTTCCTTTTGCCTTCCACTTTCCCCAGCATCATTCCCTTCTCCAGGCTTTGCTGTCTCCTCATGATGTGGCCAAAGGACTTCAACTTTGTCTCTAGTCTCCTTCCCTCCAGTGAGCAGTCGGGCTTTATTTCCTGGAGGATGGACTGGTTGGATCTTCTCGCAGTCCAAGGCACTCTCAGAACTTTCCTCCACACCACAGCTCAAAAGCATCTCTCTTCCTTCGCTCAGCCTTCCCGAAGGTCCAGCTCTCACATCCGTAGGTGACTACTACAGGGAATACCATGGCTTTGTAGAGTTTATCAACAGGTGTAGGTTTAAGACATCCTGTGATTATTCTGCATGTTTTGCTCAATGCCGTGTTCACCTGCTTTGCGTGGGCAGACTTGTGCCAAACAGAGAAGGCATACTCGGCAGTTGAGTCAGACAAGGCCAGGGATGATGTTCTTACTAATTGTGGGTCTGCACCCCATGTGGCACTTAGAAGTCTGTTCAATGTCCATAAATATGCTAACTGAGAATATTTAAATAAAATAAAATAGAATAAAAATAAAGCATTAAAATATTGGGTTATTGCAAGTTTTGGGGGCTGTATGGCCATGTTCCAGAAGCATTCTCTCCTGATGTTTCACCTGCATCTAGGGTCAGCGATGAATCCAGGCTCACCCCCATCTATGGCAGGCATCCTCAAAGGTTGTGAGGTCCATTGGAAACTAGGAAAATGGGGTTTATGTATCTGAGGAATGTCCAGGGTGGGAGAAAGAACTCTTGTCTGTTTGAGGTAAGTGACAGCTAATCACCTCTCAACAAAGGATTCCTCCAGGCAGTAAAAAGCTACACCTTGAAACTGTTAGGTCACTAAATGCTAATCAAGGTGGCCAATGGAAACACACAAGAGTTCTTTCTCCTACTCTGGAAATTCCACAGATATATAAACCCCATTTTCCTACTTTCCAACAAACTTCACAACCCCTGAGGGTGCCTGCCATAGATGCAGGTGAAATGTCAGGAGTAAGAGTACATAAAGCTTTGGAGAGCTTCTGTTCAACCATTTCAAAGCTTCCCGCTTGAGCGGTGATGGAAACATCATCAGCATAGATGAGGCTCTCTGTCTCTTCTGGCAGTGACAGATCATTAGTGTAAATGTTAAACATGGATGGAGCAAGCACACGTCTGTTTCCGCCCTCTGCTTCTCTGGCCCTGGAACTCAACAAAAAAGCTCCTGTTTTGTAGCAGATTTCCTATGAGACGGGCGAGGTGGTAGTCCTTTGTGAGATTGTACATTTTTCTCAGGAGGAGGTGATGATTTACAGTATTTGATCAAGTGATATCGATTTATAACATCACCCCTTTTGTTGCAGTCTCTGCCTCCAAGGTCTTGAACTCCAAGGTGGGGACGGGAGGAATTGCTTCCTGAGACCCATCCAGTAAAAGACATACATTCAAGTAAACCACACTCACGATGAGGATGCTCTTCCTACTATTAGAAACATTTAGCATTCCAATGACAAGGGCCATACGGCCGCCATGGCTACTACATATCACATCTCCACCCCTTGCTCCAATTGACCTTCCATGTCCTCAATGGGATTAGCCTGGTAGCAACTGGGAGGCAAACTGTGTTAATCCCTGGTATTGATGACCGCACGATTGTAAGATGCGTCAGGCTTCTGGCGGGTTACGAGACGAGAAAACTTCACTGCATTCCTCGAGATGAGGGATCAAAGCATTTTAAGAAACTGGCATCACAAAAAGCTGGGCTCCTCAATCCAGAGAAGAGAGGAGGCAGAAAAGCGAAAAGGAAAGATACGAAGGTTGAATGAAAAGTAATGCCTCCCCCTTCGTAACTCCTCAACAGATGGCAGTATTGGTATGCGGCAGGTACTGGCTTGTTCAGTAGACTCTCCTCTACAGCTCCATTTTGGCAGGAAGCCTTAGCAGAAAAAGTAATGCCTCCCCCTTCGTAACTCTTCAACAGGTGGCAGTCTTGAATGCGGCAGGTACTGGCTTGTTCAGTAAACTCTCCTCTACAGTTCCATTTTATTTATTTATTTATTTATTTACTTTAATTCTATACCGCTTTTCTCAGCCCTCAGGTGACTCCAAGCGGTGAACAACATCAGTACAAAATATCACAAAACAAGTATAGGGCAATTAAAAACAATTATCACATAAATCATTAACATCAGTATAACAATCATTAGCGCCTCAACAGTAAAATCAGAATCCAGTCTCATCATCCATTATTCCGTATTCCTATGTTCAATTACACTGTTTAATCAAATGCCTGTTCGAACAACCAGGTCTTCACTCTCCTCCGGAATGCCAGTAAGGAGGGGGCTGATCTGATGTCTGCAGGTAGGGCGTTCCACAGCCGAGGGGCCACCACTGAAAAGGCCCTGTCTCTCGTCCCTGCCAAGTGCGCCTGTGATGCAGGCGGGACAGAGAGCAGGGCCTCCCCAGATGATCTTAATGTCCTAGCCAGTTCATAGGAGGAGATGCGTTCGGACAGGTAACTAGGGCCAGAACCATTTAGGGCTTTATAGGCTAACGCCAGCACTTTGAATTGTGCCTGGTAGCAAACTGGCAGCCAGTGGAGCTGGCGCAACAGAGGAGTCGTATGCTCCCTGAGTGCCGCTCCAGTTAGCAACCTGGCTGCCGAACGCTGGACCATTCGAAGCTTCCGAGCAGTCTTCAGAGGCAACCCCACATAGAGAGCATTGCAGTAATCTATACGGGATGTAACCAGAGCGTGGCCTACCGTGGCCAAGGTATGGGCACAGCTGGCACACAAGCTTTTAACTGTGCAAATGCTCCCCTGGTCACCGCTGAAACCTGGGGTTCCAGGCTCAGTGATGAGTCCAGGGTCACTCCCAAGCTGCGAACCTGCGTCTTCAGGGGGAGTGTGACACGTAGGGGTCCAACACAGGCTGTAACCCTATGCCCTGTTCGGCCTTGTGACTGACCAGGAGTACCTCTGTCTTGTCTGGATTCAATTTCAATTTGTTCGCCCTCATCCAGACCATTACAGCGGTTCAGGACCTCAACAGCCTCCTTAGTGGCAGGTGGAAAGGAGTGACAGAGTTGGACATCATCTGCGTACAGATGACATCGCACTCTGAAACTCCGGATGATCTCTCCCAGCGGCTTCATGTAGATGTTAAACAACATGGGAGACAATACTGATCCCTGTGGAACCCCACAAGACAATGGTTGTGGGGATGAACAGGTGTCTCCCAATAACACCTTCTGGGAGCGACCCTCGAGGAAGGTCCGGAGCCACTGCAGAACAGTCCCTCCAAGGCCCATTCCCACGAGGCGTCCCAGAAGGATACCGTGGTCGAGGGTATCGAAGGCCGCTGAGAGGTCCAGCAGAACCAGCAGGGACACACTCCCCCTGTCCAGCTCCCGGCAAAGATCATCCACTAAGGCGACCAAGACTGTTTCAGTTCCATGTCCCGGCCTAAAGCCAGACTGTGCCGAATCCAGATAATCCGTGTCTTCCAAGAATACCTGGAGTTGTGAAGCCACCACATGTTCCAGGACTTTGCCCAAAAAGGGGAGATTGGAAACTGGCCGATAGTTGTCAAATTTGGCTGATAGTTGACGAATTGAGTGGGGTCCAGTGATGGTTTTTTCAACAGCGGTTTTATTACAGCTTGTTTTAAGCTAGCTGGAATTTTGCCTTCCCAAAGGGAGGCATTAACCACCACCTTCACCCACTCGGCCAATCCCCCTCTGGCCTCCTTCAAAAGCCAGGATGGGCAGGGGTCTAGGATGCATGTGGTAGGCCTCATTCCTCCAAGTATCTTGTCCATATCCAGCAAATTTCTCTCTGAGTGATACAACGATCACCCTGAATCAATCTGTCAACCTTTTGCTTGGGAAACTCGGTGGCTGCTGTCACGGACAAGTTGCAGGTTCGAATTTGGGGACAGCACGGATGAGCTCCCTCTGTCAGCTTCGGCTCCCTATGCGGGGACACGAGAGAAGTAGGCCTGTGCGGTTTCGTTCGTTAATTCGTTAATTCGTTATTAATTCGTTATTTTTGGCATTTCCGAAGCGATATCAAAACACATTTCCAAACCCGGAAGGGTTTTAAAATATCGAACCAGCAACCCCCATAGATTTAACGAGCTTCCGCTCGTTTCGTTAATGGGGTGGAGGCTGCTGGAGTGCTGGTGCCTGGGAGCCAATCCGGCGCTCCCAAGCAGTGCACCGTGGGTCCGTGGCTGTTTGTTTTTGATTGGCCGGCGAGCCCTTTCAAAGCGGCTCCGCGCGGCCGTAGCTCATTGCTGCAGAGGGCGAGGGAGTTTGCTTTGGCTTGGCTAATGGCTAGCAACTGGATTGGATTCATTCCTTGCTGCTGTGAGTGCTGCTTGCTTCATTTGCTGTCTCCCGACTGTGTTTGGTCCACATTTGGGCCATTTTTTGGTTAATTTTCCATTTTAAAATATTTTTTAATATTATTTTAATATTATTCTTAAAAAATACAAAAATATTCTAAAAATTCGTTAATAATTACAAAATTTCGTAAATACCAAAACTTTTTTGGGGGAAAGTTTTGTAATTATTTTAAATATCGAAACAAAAAAACACCCCAATTACAAATCGATTTTAGAAACAATTTTTTTCTTGATCAAACAGGCCTAGAGAGAAGCCTCTCACAAAGATGGTAAAACATCAAAAGATCTGGGCAACGTCCCCTGGGCAATGTCCTTGCAGACAGCCAATGCTCTCACACCAGAAGCGACTTGCAGTTTCTCAAAAAAAAAAAAGGTTCAAAATGAAGACAGAAATAAAATGCAAGTAGTGATCAAGTCTTTGCTCTGGTCTTCCCTATACAACCTTCGTAGTCATTTCTTCAGCTTGGCTAGACCCAGAAGGATATGGTTCACCTTTCTGGCACGAAGCAAGCTCTAGTTTGACATTCTGAGGCCCCAGGCAGGGGTAAAGCAGGCAAAGCCAAGGAAAGCCGTAAACAAGGCATCTCCCAATCCCGACGGGGAAGACGGGTGACTTAAACCTTGAGCAGATTTATTAGAGGGCTTAGGGGAGCCACCCAGATGGCGCGGCTGCTCAGAGAAGCGGGTGTCGCTTAAGCATTCCGTGTGCCAAGGAGCCTAACTCCCATGTTACTAAGATGTATCTGCAGCATGTTTCAAAGGATGTGAATTCCACAATATGAATAATTTTTAGCGTTTTGCATGAGCCACGAACTCTACCAAATCCAAATGTATGAGATCTGGGATTCCCACTCGAGAAAGTGTCCACAGACAATCCGGCTCAGAAGGGTGGGATGCAATTCGGAGCATCCAGAACACAACAGAAGGGAGATCTGGATTTACGTGGACTTCTCCGGTAGATGGCTGAAAGTGAGTGGCAAAGATCCCAGACTCTCCACAACAACAACAACAACAACAACAACAACAACAACAACAACAACAACACTCCTTGAAATCTCCTGCCGAAAGTAAGAAGCGCTGGGGAGTAATCCAGGAATGGTTTTTGCGGAGAAGCAATCTGTAAGCTCCATTTGGGGGCAATTTGTTGTTGTTGTTGTTAAGACACATGTAAAAGATGATACTGCGCAGTACGTACTGGTACAACAAACACAGCTCAATGGGTCACCTTCTGCTCCAAGTTAAAACCAGAAAGCTCAATTTTAATGTGATTTTTTAAAAAAAATTAGTAAGAGGGAATGTGTGAAAAAGATCTTGGAGTCCTCGTGGACAGGAAGTTAAACATAAGCCAGGAATGCGATGTGGCAGCAAAAATAGCCAATGGGATTTTGGCCTCTATAGTGTCTAGAATCCAGAGAAGTCCTGCTCCCCATGCTCTATTTCGCTTTGGTTAGACCACACCTGGAATATTGTGTCCAATTCTGGGCACCACAATTGAAGAGAGATATTGACAATCTGGAATGTGTCCAGAGGGGGGCGACTAAAATGACCAAGGGTCTGGAGAACAAGCCCTATGAGGAGCGGCTTAAGGAGCTGGGCATGTTTGGCCTGAAGAAGAGAACGCGGAGAGGAGACATGATAGCCATGTATAAATACATGAGAGGAAGTCACAGGGAGGAAAGAGCAAGCTTGTTTACTGCTGCCCTGGAGTGAGACTAGGATGCAATGGAGCCATGGCTCCAAACTACAAGAAAGGAGATTCCACCTGAGCATTAGGAAGAACTTCCTGACTGTGAGAACCGTTCAGCAGTGGAACTCTCTGCCCCGGAGTGTGGTGGAGGCTCCTTCTTCGGAAGCTTTTAAGCAGAGGCTGGATGGCCATCTGTCAGGGGTGATTTGAATGCAATATTCCTGCTTCTTGGCAGAATGGGGTTGGACCGGATGGCCCAGGAGGGCTCTTCCAACTCTAGGATTCTATGATTCTGTGAATCTTAGAATCATAGAATCATAATCATTAACCTGTATTTTATTAATATTGGTGTCAGTTGTTGTTATGTGTATTTTAACGTATGTATTTTAATAGTCATTGAACTCATGACCACTCCATTGAATTCTATAATTTGCTGATAAGACTTGCAATAATATTGACCACTCCAATGTTGTCCATAATTTGCTGACAGACTTGCAGTCCTGACTGCTACAATCAATTCCATAATTTGCGGATAGACCTGCAATTATATTGACCACTACAATTGAGTCTATAATTTGCTAATAGACTTGCAGTCATAACCACTAAAACTGATTCTATAATTTATTTTATAGAAATAGTTTTCCAAGATCTACAGAGACACTCGCTGGAACACCTCAGCAAGCGAGAGTCCAAAAGTGGCAGGCTCAAACCCAGCACCTCAATCAGTGGCTGATACCCAATGAGAGACTCCCCCCTGGGCACACAGAAGACGGGGCGACTTGGAAGGCGCTGAACAGACTGCGCTCTGGCACCACGAGGTGCAGAGCCAACCTTCAGAAATGGGGCCACAAAGTGGAGTCCACGACATGCGAGTGTGGAGAGAGCAAACCACTGACCACCTGCTGCAATGCAACCTGAGCCCTGCCACATGCACAATGGAGGACCTTCTTGCGGCAACACCAGAGGCACTCCAAGTGGCCAGATACTGGTCAAAGGACATTTAATAGAATACCAAGCTTGCAAACTTTGTGTTTTGTTTGTTTGTTTTTGTTAAAAAATGCAATACAACTGTTTGGCTTGCTCCTGACACGATAAATAAATAAATAATCTCGTCCTTCCCAATCTGGTTGGTAGACCTTTTGCTTGCTTCTTACAACAATGTCCGGAAAGAATATAAAGAAAGGCAATTCACAAATGAAGACATTGCCCAAGAAAGGAAATATTTGAACCCCACTGCAATCACGGATATATATTTTCTGTTCGTTGTGGGAGTTCTGTGTGTCCTATTTGGTTCAATTCCATCATTGGTGGAGTTCAGAATGCTCTTTGATTGTAGGTGAACTATACATCCCAGTAACTACAACTCACATATGTCAAGGTCTATTTTCCCCCAAGAGTGCCTCAAGAGCACCCCTGGGCAAAATCAACTATACTGCAAATGCTTACTTTGTGTAATGGGTTGAGCCGCCCCTGTGGATAAGCAAAAGTGGTGAGAGTTGTCAATCAATTTCAGTGGTAAGCAAACAGTATTTTGCCCCCCCTCCAATCACTGATATATATTTTCTGTTCGTCGTGGGAGTTCTGTGTGCCATATTTGGTTCAATTCCATCATTGGTGGAGTTCAGAATGCTCTTTGATTGTAGGTGAACTATACATCCCAGTAACTACAACTCGCATATGTCAAGGTCTATTTTCCCCCCAAGAGCGCCTCAAGAGCACCCCTGGGCAACATCAACTCTACCGCGAAGGCTTACTTTGCGTATGGCTTGTGCCGCCCCTGTGGGGTTCAGAGTGCTCTTTGATTGTAGGTGAACTATACATCCCAGTAACTACAACTCGCATATGTCAAGGTCTATTTCCCCCCAAGAGCGCCTCAAGAGCACCCCTGGGCAACATCAACTCTACCGCGAAGGCTTACTTTGCGTATGGCTTGTGCCGCCCCTGTGGGGTTCAGAGTGCTCTTTGATTGCAGGTGAACTATACATCCCAGTAACTACAACTCGCATATGTCAAGGTCTATTTCCCCCCAAGAGCGCCTCAAGAGCACCCCTGGGCAACATCAACTCTACCGCGAAGGCTTACTTTGCGTATGGCTTGTGCCGCCCCTGTGGGGTTCAGAGTGCTCTTTGATTGCAGGTGAACTATACATCCCAGTAACTACAACTCGCATATGTCAAGGTCTATTTCCCCCCAAGAGCGCCTCAAGAGCACCCCTGGGCAACATCAACTCTACCGCGAAGGCTTACTTTGCGTATGGCTTGTGCCGCCCCTGTGGGGTTCAGAGTGCTCTTTGATTGCAGGTGAACTATACATCCCAGTAACGACAACTCGCATATGTCAAGGTCTATTTCCCCCCAAGAGCGCCTCAAGAGCGCCCACCCTGGGCAACATCAACTCTACCGCGAGTGCTTACTTTGCGTAAGGGTTGAGCCGCCCCTGCACATTAAGTAAACAAAGTTCCTCGGGGCAGGAGAAAAGGAATGCACACCTCTCCTTCTCGGGACGAGTCATGTCGCGTCTTTCCGTTCTGAGAAGCATTGATCCTTTTCGTCTTTACCAAAGTTTCCGAGCATGCCAGACGAGAACTCCCGCTACCCACTTAATTGTGAGCGATTAGAGGGAATTAGCCTATATTGCTGCCTACCAAGTAGGTCAAGAAGAAAAACCTACTTTTCCTGGGATGGATGAAGCCCAGTGTGGAACAAGAACAGCGCAATCGTGTTTCTAGCGTAAGAACGCAGGAATAATTGGAAATGTTTTCTATTTTTTTTTTCAAAAGTCCTATCAAACACTTTTTAAATTATTCCTGTTGTTGCATCCCAGTTCAGGAAACGAGACCATAAGATTAAATCCACCACACTGGACTGTGGGAAAAAACAATCCTCTTTATTGATGAAAAATGGTTACAAAAGAAAGGTAAATGCAAAGTCAAAATGCCATAGTAGAAACACAGCAGTCAGAAAAACTCTGAACTTGAGCAAAATTCCAAAAGACACAATACAGAAACCAGGAACCTGTTAGCATCACTAACTGTACTTGAAAACTAGAAACCTCTGGGAATGCAGGCCATGGAACACAGGAAATCTGCCAAGGTACTGCCTCAGTCTGAAACGTTGCTTGATCTGGCTAGACAGCTGGGAAGAGGCCCCTTATACTAAAGAAACTATTTCTTGAAACGCCTCCAGACTTTGAAGCCTCCCTCTCCCGTAATCTATTTGACCTTCGTAGAAACTGCGACTCACTCCTGTTTTTCCAAATCTGTTCTCTTCGGTGCTCATTAGCAAACCCAGGTGTGAGTCCCTCTGGAGAGCTATCACTGCTTGATTCCAAAACATTCTCATCAGGAAGTTCAGTTTCACTTTCCCCGCCACTGGCCTCAGAATCAACAGTTTCAACACCATCAGGGAAAGATACATGTTCAGAGGCCTGTTCAGTTGCATCAGGAAATATAATTAAAGAATCAGGTTCAGGTTCTGGTTCGCACGGAGGCTGAACCCCAACACCTGTGAACTTACCCTACATAACACAAGTGCTCTTCTCTTGTGAGGTAGGCCTTCTCAAAAACGGAGAAGGGATGAAGTAGGCTGGGATGACCACTGGGAGAGGTCATCCGGAGTTTTGGAGTATGGTGCCACCTCTACGCAGATGACACCCAACTCCACTACTCATTTCCACCAGATTCCGAGGAAGCCCCGCAGATACTGGACCAGAGCCTGGCCGCTGTGATGATCTGGATGAGGAAGAACAAGCTGACAAGACAGAGGTCCTCCAAGTCAGTCACCCATCTGACCGGGGTATTGGGTGGCAACCTGTGCTGGATGGGGTTGCACTCCCCCTGAAGTCTCAGGTCCACAGTTTGAGTCTAGTAGTTTGGGGGTCCTCCTGGACTCAGCGCTGACCCTCGATGCGCAGGTGTTGGCGGTGGCCGGGAGGGCCTTCGCACAGTTAAAACCTGTGTGCCAGCTGCGACCATACCTGACCATGACGGTCCATGCCTTAGTCACCTCTAGACTGGACTACTGTAATGCACTCTACGTGGGGCTACCCTTGAAGACGGCCCAGAAATTACAACTTGTCCAACGTTCGGCAGCCAGATTAATAACTGGGGCGACTTACAGGGAGCGGTCAACCCCCCTGTTTAAGGAGCTCCATTGGCTGCCACTCATTTTCCGGTCCCAATTCAAGGTGCAGGTTCTGACTTATAAAGCCCTAAACCAGTGGTTCTCAAATACTCAATATGCCCAAATATGAACACAGATGGAGTTTGGGGGAAATAGACCCTGACATTTGGGAGTTGTAGTTGCTGGGATTCACAGTTCACCTACAATCAAAGAGCATTCTGAACCCCACGAACGACAGACTCGGGGGGAAAAACTTCCCACACAGAACCCCCATGAGCAACAGAACATACTGAAGGCCATCCAAGGCCATTTTCCAGATAGACAGACTGGGTCACAGCCAGAGGCGGCCCTAGGTAATTTTCAATGATAAGCAAAGAGTATTTTGCCCCCCCCCCCCCCGCCCTCACCAATCACCGATCCAGTTCCGAGCACAATTCAAAGTGCTGGTGTTGATCTACAAAACCCTTTACGGCTCCGGCCCAGCGTACCTGTCCGAACGTATCTCCTTCTACGTCCCACCTCGGAGTCTAAGATCTTCCAGGGGGGCCCTGCTCTCGGCCCCACCTTTATCACAAGCGAGACTGGTGGGGACGAGGGACAGGGCCTTCTCGGTGGTGGCCCCTCGCCTGTGGAATGCGCTCCCCGGGGAAATTAGGACCTCAACATCCCTCCTCTCCTTCAGAAGGAAGCTAAAGACCTGGATGTGGGACCCGGCCTTCGGGTAAGCTGGCAGATGGACAAAGACAACCAATGACGACCAGAGTAGGAAAGGATAATGACGATGCGAGATGGATTACGGACTATGAATTGGCGAACATTGACCACAACATGATTTTATTGCTGCTAGTATACTGACTCTTTTAATTAGTTATAATTGTTGATATTATATGGTAAATTTGTGTATTGCATATTGTATATTGTATTGTATTTTGTGAATTCTTGGGCATCGAATTGTGCCTTTTTTTGTAAGCCGCCCTGAGTCCCCCCCCCCCCCCGAGGGGGTTGAGAAGGACGGGGTAGAAGCATTCCAAATAATAAATATATATTTTCTGTTCGTCGCGGGAGTTCTGTGTGCCATATTTGGTTCAATTCCATCCTTGGTGGAGTTCAGCATGCTCTTTTATTGTAGGTGAACTATACATCCCAGTAACTACATCTCGCATATGTCAAGGTCTATTTTCCCCCCAAGAGCGCCTCAAGAGCGCCCCGGGCAACATCAACTCTACCGCGACTGCTTACTTTGCGTAATGGGTGAGCCGCCCCTGCCTGTATGCCACATTTGGTTCAATTCCATCCTTGGTGGAGTTCAGAATGCTCTTGGATTTTGGAGGTGAACTATGCATCCCAGGAACTACATCTCGCATATGTCAAGGTCTATTTTCCCCCAAGAGCACCTCAAGAGCGCCCCGGGCAACATCAACTCTACCGCGACTGCTTACTTTGCGTAATGGGTGAGCCGCCCCTGCCTGTATGCCACATTTGGTTCAATTCCATCCTTGGTGGAGTTCAGAATGCTCTTTGATTGTAGGTGAACTATACATCCCAGTAACTACATCTCGCATATGTCAAGGTCTATTTTCCCCCAAGAGCGCCTCAAGAGCGCCCCGGGCAACATCAACTCTACCGCGACTGCTTACTTTGCGTAATGGGTGAGCCGCCCCTGCCTGTATGCCACATTTGGTTCAATTCCATCCTTGGTGGAGTTCAGAATGCTCTTTGATTGTAGGTGAACTATGCATCCCAGGAACTCCAACTCGCATATGTCAAGGTCTATTTTCCCCCCAAGAGCGCCTCAAGAGCGCCCCGGGCAACATCAACTCTACCGCGAGTGCTTACTTTGCGTAATGGGTGAGCCGCCCCTGCCTGTATGCCACATTTGGTTCAATTCCATCCTTGGTGGAGTTCAGAATGCTCTTTGATTGTAGGTGAACTATGCATCCCAGGAACTACAACTCGCATATGTCAAAGTCTACTTCCCCCCAAGAGCGCCTCAAGAGCGCTCCTGGGCAAAACCAACACTACTGCAAAGGCTTACTTTGCGTAAGGGTTGAGCCGCCCCTGGCCACAGCAACGCGTGGCAGGGGACAGCTCGGGAGGCGAGAGAGAGAGAGAAGGACCCCGCTTGCCTTCAGTTTTCTCCTTCCAAGCTATAACGGGTTGACGCTCCTGACACTGAGTGTAATAGGATGAAGTAGTAATCGGATAATCGCCATCGGTAGGATTGTGTTGGTGCGTGTGTGTGTGTGTGTGTCTGGGGGACGGGACATTACATGCCTTGCCAAAGAGTCTGCAGAAGACAGACATGGGTACAGAGACATGCGACAACAGGAGGCAACAGGCAAAGACAAGGAGAAATATCCAGAGATCTCTGTAGACGCCTGGTGAAATTTCACAACTTCTGAACAAAAGGAAGGAAGGAAGGAAGGCTTTGTTATTACCCTGTGATGATGTAGCATGTCTCATTAAGAGCCACATCCACTGTTTTAACATGGTGAGATGTGTTCCACACTGGGCATCCATGCTCAGCAACAGAGTAGTTAAGCACAAGGGCAGATGCCGTCACTGTGTCTAGTTGTGAGCCCCAGGTTGTGCCAGTCAGCTTTTGTATGATATTATTTCTAGCACTCACTTTTTGCTAATATATATAATATGTTATATAATACATATAATAATATGTAATATATATATATATATATAATATTATAATTATATATTTTATATTACATGTAATATTACTAATAATATTACAATATAATGGTATAGTACAATATAGTAATATTTAATACTGATATTGTACTATGCTAATAATATAAATATTGTATATGTGTGTGTGTGTGTGTGTGTGTATCTGTATATATATATATATATATATCTTGTAAGCCGCTCTGAGTCCCCTTCAGGGTGAGAAGGGCGGCATATAACTGTCCTAAAGAAATAAATCTATAAAAATCAAAATGTGACTCCATGGCTCTAAAAGTATTTCATGTACAGCATAAACATAAACTGGTCGGCAGAACGTTGGATAAGCGAAAATGTTGGATAATAAGGAGGGATTAATTGAAAGCCTATTAAACATCAAATTACATTATTATTTTACAAATTAAGTACCCAAAACATCATGTTTTGAAAGACAGCAGATCACAGGAGCTGTCCTCATAGACCTGTCAGCAGCCTATGATACCGTAAACCGCTGCCTCCTCCTGAGAAAAAAGTACAATCTCACAAAGGATGACCACCTCACCCGCCTCATAGGAAACCTGCTACAAAACAGGAGCTTCTTTGTTGAGTTCCAGGGCCAGAGAAGCAGATGGCGGAAACAGAAGAACGGCCTGCCTCAGGGGAGTGTGCTTGCCCCATCCATGTTCAACATCTACACAAATGACCAGACACTTCCAGAAGGGACAGAGTGTAATCTATGCTGATGATCGTGCCATCACCGCCCAAGCAGGGAGCTTTGAGATGGTAGAACAGAAGCTCTCTGAAGCTCTAGGTGCCCTTACTACCTATTACAGGGAAACCCAGCCAATCCCCAACCCATCTAAAACACAGACATGTGCCTTTCACCTTAAGAACAGACAATCATTCACCTTAAGAACAGACAAGCTCTGAGGATTATTACCTGGGAAGGAATCCCATGGGAGCATTGCAGCGCACCCAAATACCTGGGAGGAGTCACTCTGGACCGTGCTCTTACCTACAAGAAGCACTGCCTGAACATCAAGCAAAAAGTGTGCGCTAGAAACAATATCATACGAAAGCTGCCTGGCACAACCTGGGGATCACAACCAGACACAGTGAAGACATCTGCCCTTGCGCTATGCTACTCTGCTGCTGAGTACGCATGCCCAGTGTGGAACACATCTCACCACGCTAAAACAGTGGCTGTGGCTCTTAATGAGACATGCCGCATTATCACAGGGTGCCTGCGCCCTACACCACTGGAGAAATTGCACTGCTTAGCTGGTATTTCACCACCTGACACCTGCCGGGAAGAAGCAGCCAATAGTGAAAGGACCAAGGCAGAGACATCTCCAGCCCATCCCTTGTTTGGGAATCAGCCAGCGCATCAACGACTTAAATCTAGAAATAGTTTCCTAAGATCTACAGAGACACTCGCTGGAACACCCAAGCAAGCGAGAGTCCAAAAGTGGCAGGCTCAAACCCAGCACCTCAATCCTGGGTGATACCAGATGAGAGACTCCCCCTGGGCACACAGAAGACTGGGCGACTTGGAAGGCGCTGAACAGACTGCGCTCTGGCACCACGAGATGCAGAGCCAACCTCAAGAAATGGGGCCACAAAGTGGAATCCACGACATGCGAGTGTGGAGAAGAGCAAACCACTGACCACCTGCTGCAATGCACCCTGAGCCCTGCCACATGCACAAGGGAGGACCTTCTTGCAGCAACACTAGAGGCACTCCAAGTGGCCAGATACTGGTCAAAGGACATTTAATCAACCACCAAACTCACAAGTTGTGTATTTTGTCTGTTTGCTTCCTTTGTTCTGTTAGAAATGTAATATTTGACTGGTTGTCCTGACACGACAAATAAAACAAATAAATAAATGTTTTAAAACAAATTGACAGAAAAATCAGTTCGTTACACGGTAATGTTATGTAGTAAGTACTGTATTTATTTATTTATGTATGTATGTATTTCCCAGATTCCTCTGGTGTCTTCCTGGTCTTCACCTAAACAAAGGAGTCAAGCACCCATCATCTTCAGCCAGCATGGACCAGCTGCCCAAAGGGATAACCGGACCCGGAATTGAGCCAACCTTCCTTTGTGTGATTACCTGGACAAAAAGGACCCCATACCATATGGCACCCACCCTGAAGTTGGGAGTATATGTCAGTGTAGATAGGGCTACCGTCACATCTTCATCACTATGATACTTCATCTTGTTGACGGAGTGGAAATCATCTATCGGACAGATGGCAAGCTATTCAACCTCAGCAGACTGAAAGCCAAAACCAAGGGCAGAACAACATCTGTTATAGAACTCCAGTATGCTGATGACAATGTCGTCTGTGCGCATTCAGAAGAAGACCTACAAGCCACTCTAAACACCTTCGCAGAAGCATACGAGATGCTCGGCCTGTCATCGAGAAAAAAAGGTGCTCTTCCAGCAGTCACCAGTCATTCCCCCTGTCACAACAACATCTGTTATAGAACTCCAATATACAGATGATAACATAGTCTGTGCTGATTCAGAAGAAGACCTACAAGATATTCTAAACACCTTTGCAGAAGCATACAAGAAGCTCAGCCTGTCATTGAACATCGAGAAAACCAAAGTGCTCTTCCAGCATTCACTAGCCAATCCCTCTCCAGTGCCAGAGATACAGCTTAATAGCGTAACATTAGAAAACGTTGACCATTTCTGCTCCCTTGGCAGCCTCCTCTCCACAAAAGTCAACATCAAAACTGAAATTCAACACCACCTGAGCTCTGCGAGTGCAGCATTTTTCCGAATGAAGCAGAGAGTGTTTGAGGACCGGGACATCCGTAGGGATACCAAGGTGCTTGTCTATAAAGCTATTGTCCTCCCAACCCTGCTCTATGCCTGCGAAACGTGGACTGTCTACATACGTCACATGCAAACTGAAATACAACAACACTGCCTGAACTCTGCGAGTGCAGCATTCTTCCAAATGAAGCAGAGAGTGTTTGAGGACTGGGACATCCGTAGGGAGACCAAGGTGCTTGTCTATAAAGCTATTGTCCTCCCAACCCTGCTACATGCCTGCGAAACGTGGACTGTCTACAGGCGTCAACATTGAGACTGAAATACAACAACACTGCCTGAACTCTGAGAGTGCAGCATTCTTCCAAATGAAGCAGAGAGTGTTTGAGGACTGGGACATCCGTAGGGAGACCAAGGGGCTTGTTTATAAAGCTATTGTCCTCCCAACCCTGCTATATGCCTGCGAAACGTGGACTGTCTACAGACGTCAACATTGAGACTGAAATACAACACCGCCTGAGTTCTGCGAGTGCAGCATTCTTCCAAATGAAGCAGAGAGTGTTTGAGGACTGGGACATCCGTAGGGAGACCAAGGTGCTTGTCTATAAAGCTATTGTCCTCCCAACCCTGCTACATGCCTGCGAAACGTGGACTGTCTACAGGCGTCAACATTGAGACTGAAATACAACAACACTGCCTGAACTCTGAGAGTGCAGCATTCTTCCAAATGAAGCAGAGAGTGTTTGAGGACTGGGACATCCGTAGGGAGACCAAGGGGCTTGTCTATAAAGCTATTGTCCTCCCAACCCTGCTATACGCCTGCGAAACATGGACTGTCTACAGACATCATATGCAACTCCTGGAACGATTCCATCAGCGTTGCCTCCGGAAAATTCTGCAAATCTCTTTGGAAGGCAAGCGGACAAACATCAGCGTGCTGGAAGAAGCAAAGACCACCAGCATTGAACTGATGGTCCTCCGCCATCCACTCCGCTGGACCGGCCACGTTGTCCGGATGCCCGACCACCGTCTCCCAAAGCAGTTGCTCTACTCCGAACTCAAGAACGGAAAACGTAATGTTGGAGGACAGGAAAAGAGATTGAAAGATGAGCTCAAAGCCAACCTTAAAACCTTTGGCATAGACACAGAGAACTGGGAAGCCCTGGCCCTTGAGCGCTGCAGCTGGAAGTCAGCTGTGACCAGCAGTGCTGCAGAATTAGAAGAGGCATGAATGGAGGGTGAAAGAGAGAAACATGCCAGGAGGAAGGCGCGTCAAGACAACCCCGACCGAGACCGCCTTCCACCTGGAAACCAATGCCCTCACTGCAGAAGGGAGAAGATGCAGGTCAAGAAGAGGGCTTCACAGCCACCTACAGCTTGAAAGAATACAAGTCCATTTTCGCCAGACCCAGGTGTTCCCGAGGCCGATCTCCTGAGTTTCATGGAAGACTGACAGACAATCTCCAGCAATGACAGATTTGGGGCTGTTCTGGGAAATTAGTTCCTTGGCGCTTGACTCAAGAAAGGGGAGGTTGGACTAAATGGCTAATTGCAATTTCGACACTTTCTGAAATGCAAAGTGCCAAGTCAAAGTTGACAGCAGCTGACGGTTGTTACGAAATGCAGTCGGAGAGGCTGATATAACCGGAAGAGGAATGGAACAGCTGTATCTGAATTAGAACGCCTGGAAAGAAAACCAAACAGCTCAAGGTTTTCCCTAGACATTAAGTCGAGCCATGTCCGACTCTGGTGGGTGGGGCTCATCTCCATTTCTAAGTCAAAAGAGCTGGCATTGTCCCTAGACGCTTCCAAGGTCATGTGGTCAGCATGGCTGCATGGGTGGGTGGGTGGATAGATGGGTGGATGGGTAGATGGATGGATGGATAGATGGGTGGATGGATGGGTTGATGGATGGATGAATAGATGGATGAATAGATGGATGGGTGAGTGGGTAAATGGATGGATGAATGGATAGGTAAATGGGTGGATGGGTGGATGGATAGATGGGTGGATAGATGGGTGGATGGATGGGTAGATGGATGGGTAGATGGGTAGATGGGTGGATGAATGGATGGATGGATGTCTGGATGGATGGATGGATGAATAGATGGATGGGTGGATGAATGGGTAGGTGGGTAAATGGATGGATGAATGGATAGGTAGATGTCTGGATGGATGGATGGATGGATGGATGGATGGATGGATGGATGGGTAGATGGGTGGATAGATGGATGGGTAGATGGATGGGTACATGGCTGGATAGATGGATGGATGAATAGATGAATGAATGAATAGATGGGTGGGTAGGTAGGTAAATGGATGGATGGATGGATGGATGGATGGATGGATGGATGGATGGATGGATAGGTAGATGGGTGGATGGATGGATGGATGGATGGATGGGTAGATGGATGGGTAGATGGATGGAGAGAGAGAGGATGGATGGATAGGTAGATGGGTGGGTAGATGGGTGGGTAGATGGATGGATGGATGGATGGGTAGATGGATGGAAAGATGGATGGATGGAAAGATGGATGGATGGATGGGTAGAAGGATGGATAGATGGATGGATAGATAGATGGATGGATGGGTAGATGGATGGGTAGATGGATGGAGAGAGAGAGGATGGATGGATGGGTAGATGGGTGGATGGGTAGATGGGTGGGTAGATGGATGGATGGATGGATGGGTAGATGGATGGAAAGATGGATGGAAAGATGGATGGAAAGATGGATGGATGGATGGATGGATGGGTAGATGGATGGGTAGATGGATGGATAGATGGATGGATGGATGGGTAGATGGATGGGTAGATGGATGGGTGAATGGATGAATAGATGGGTGGGTGGATGGGTGGGTAGGTGGGTGGGTGGGTGGGTAAATGGATGGATGAATGGATAGGTAGATGGGCAGATGGATAGATGGATGGGTAGATGGGTGGAGAGAGAGAAGATGGATGGATGGATGGACGGAGGGACGGATGGACAGACAGACAGGCAGATAGATGGATAGAGATATACACACATATGCATACACCATACTGGTTCAGGTTTTGTAATGCTGATGATCACATGTGCTTTTCCCCTGTTAATTTGAGACGCAATCAGCCTCTTAGGAAGGTGAGATAAATATTAATTGGCCTGGAGGAGGAAAATAAACCACGATGAATTCACGCACTCCGAATGAGACATCCTGGGCTTCCATTAAGATAAATTTTTAACAGCTCCAGAGTACACTTAAAAGGCAGGGAAAGGGACGATGGCGTTCAAAGCTCTTCTGGGGACACCTTAAAAATAGCTTTCTGAATCCTTCTCGACACCATAGCTTACAAGGCGGAAATATTATTTGGGGACCTCAGCATCTGAATTTAGGGTCTGTATTTAGGACCCTTCCATGGATATCGAAATCCGTGGGTGCTCAAGTCCCATTACATCCAGTGGTGGGGTGATATGGTGGCTCTCATATCAAATGGCCAAATCAACATTGGCTTTTTGGCGTGGGGTTCAAAGTGTGGTTTTTCTATCTTCTATCTATATAAAAATGTTCTGTGCATCATGAGTACCTTAAAAACAAAAGAACCAAAGAATGAAATCACACCAAATTTAGCAAGAAAATGTCTCACAACACAAGGCGTGACCATCACTCAAAAAATTATGATTTTGTCATTTGGGAGTTGTAGTTGCTGGGATTTATAGTTCACGTCCAATCAAAGAGCATTCTGAACTCCACCAACGATGGAATTGAACCAAACTTGGTACACAGAAGTCCCATGACCGACCAAAAATGCTGAAAGTGTTTGGTGGGCATTGACCTTGAGTTTTGGAATTGTAGTTCACCTCCATCCAGAGAACACTGTGGACTCAAACAATGATGGATCTGGACCAAACTTGGCATGGATACTCAATATGCCCAAATGTGAACACAGATGGGGGAAATAGACCTTGACATTTATTTATTTATTTATTTATTTGCTTTATTTCTATACCGCGTTTCTCAACCTATAATAGGTGACTCAATGCGGTTTAGGGGCTGTAGTTACTGTGATTTATAGTTCACCTACAATCAAAGAGCATTCTGAACCACACCAGTGATAGAATTGGGCCGAACTTCCCACACATAATCCCCATGTAGGAGAACTACAACTGGATGTAGAAGAACTAGGGGCCGGAGGTTTGGCACAGCTAATGATAAGATCTATCAACCAAAAGGTTGCAAGTTCGAAGCCCTGGGTTGGTGTGAGCTTCCAACTGTCAGCCTAGCTCATTGTTTACCTAAGCAATTGAAAAACAGCTTTAGCTGTGATTAGAGAAATTAGGTACCGCTAAAAGTGGGGGAGGTGTTTTACGATGCCCTAAAGAAAGAAGATCAGAAGATCAGACCAACAGTAAATACTGAAAGGTTTTGGTGGGCACTGACCTTGAGTTTTGGAATTGTAGTTCACGTCCATCCAGAGAACACTGCGGACTCAAATAATGATGGATCTGGACCAAACTTGACAGAAATACTCAATATGCCCAAATGTGAACACTGGTGGAGTTAGGGGAAAATAGACCTTGATATTTGGGAGTTGTAATTCTTGGGATGTATAGTTCACCTACAAAGAGCACGCTGAACTCCACCAATGAACCAAACTTGGCACACAGAACTCCCATGACCAAGAGAAAATACTGGAAGGGTTTAATCGGCATTGACCTTCAGTTTGGGAGTTGTAGTTCACCTACATCCAGAGAGCACTGTGGACTCAATGATGGATCTGGACCAAACTTGACACGAATACTCAATATGACCAAATGTGGACACTGGTGGAGTTTGGGGGAAATAGACCTTGACATTTAGGGGTTGTAGTTACTGGGATTTATAGTCCACCTATAATCAAAGAGAATTCTGAACCCCACTACCGATGATGGAATTGGGCCAAACATCCCACACAGAACCCCCATGACCAACAGAAAATTCTGTGTTTTCTGGTGGTCTTTGGTGACCCCCTCTGACACCCCCATCCCCGGAGGTCTTGACTTCCCAGGTTGAGAAATGCTGCCTTAAGGCCATCTACTCCAACTCCCTTCACCAGCGCAAGAAAACATAACCAAAGCCCTCCTGACAAAGGGACATTCAGCCATTCATACACACACACACACACACACACACACAGACATATATGTATATGGCAGGTGCATTATCAAAGATGTGAAAGGGAACCCTAAAGAAGGACAATGATATGTTGCATGTTCCAGAGTAGACACTCTCTCCATCAACACTGGCAAAGAAACAGCAAGACATACTCTTTACCCACAAGCAGAGAGAAATCACATAGATTAGAAACCAACACTTTCTCATTACTTTACTTTCCAGATCACCAGACTGGGCCACAGCAACGCCTGGCAGGGGACGGCTAGTACATTATAACTGTCTTCTCAATTCGCTTCTGACACGAAAAATAAATACCGTATATACTCAAGTATAAGCCGACCCAAATATAAGCCAAGGCACCTAATTTTACAGCCCTTGCGCTGTGCTACTCTGCTGCTGAGTACGCATGCCCAGTGTGGAACACATCTCACCACACTAAAACAGTGGGTGTGGCTCTGAATGAGACATGCCGCATTATCACGGGGTGCCTGCGCCCCACACCACCGGAGACATTACACTGCTTAGCCGGTATCGCACCACCTGACATCCGCCGGGAAGGAGCAGCCAAGAGTGAAAGGACCAAGGCAGAGACATCTCCAGCTCATCCCTTGTTTGGGTATCAGCCAGCACGCCAACGACTTAAATTTTGACATAGTTTTCTTAGATCTACAGAGACACTCGCTGGAACACCTCAGCAAGCGAGAGTCCAAAAGTGGCAGGCCCAAACCCAGCACCTCAACCAATGGCTGATACCCAATGAGAGATTCCCCCCTGGGCACACAGAGGACTGGGCGACTTGGAAGGCGCTGAACAGACTGCGCTCTGGCACCACGAGATGCAGAGCCAACCTCAAGAAATGGGGCCACAAAGTGGAATCCTCGACATGCGAGTGCGGAGAGGAGCAAACCACTGACCACCTGCTGCAATGCACCCTGAGCCCTTCTTCCACATGATGCACAAGGGAGGACCTTCTTGCGGCAACACCAGAGGCACTCCACGGGGACAGAGACTGCTCAAAGGACACTTAATCAACTCTCATACTCACAAATTTTGTAATCTGCTTGTTTGCTTTGTTCTGTTAGAAATGTAACATAATTTGACTGGTTGTTCTGACACGACAAATAAATACCTAATTTTACCACAAAAACAGGGGGAAACGTATTGACTCGAGTATAAGCCGAGGGTGGGAAATACAGCCGCTACTGGTCAGTTTCAAAGTAAAAACAGATACCAATAAAATTACATTAATTGAAGCCTTGGAAGGTGAAATGTTTTCGAATATTTACATCAAACTGTAATTCAAGATAAGACTGTCCAACTCTGATTCTAGCCTTCTTCAACGTAAATGTGCTTAATATGTATCCTTCCAATAAGAACAAAGAGAGTAACATAATAATAATAATAATAATAATAATAATAATAATAATAATAATAAAGGTAATAATAGAGTAAAATAATAAATGTAATAATAACAGAATCAAATAAAACATGTAATAATAACAATAATAAAGTAAAATAATAATGTAATAATAATAAGTAAAATAATAAATGTAATAATAATAATAATAATAATAATAAATAGAGTACAATAATAAATGAAATAATAATAGAATCAAATAAAACATGTAATAATAACAACAATAAAGTAAAATAATAATGTAATAATAATAAGTAAAATAATAAATGCAATAATAAGAATAAAGAGATAACATAATAATAATAATAATAATAATAATAATAATAATAATGTAAAATAATGGAAATGTAATGACAGTAATAATAGAGTAAAATAATAAATGTAATAATAACAGAATCAAATAAAACATGTAATAATAACAATAATAAGGTGAAATAATAATGTAATAATAATAAGTAAAATAAAAAATGCAATAATAAGAATAAAGAGAGGAACAAAACAATAATAATAATAGAGTAAAATAATAAATGAAATAATAATATAATCAAATAAAACATGTAATAATAACAATAATAAAGTGAAATAATAATGTAATAATAATAAGTAAAATAATACATGCAATAATAATAATAATAATAATAAATAGTGTACAATAATAAATGAAATAATAATAGCATCAAATAAAACATGTAATAATAACAATAATAAGGTAAAATAATAATGTAATAATAATAAGTAAAATAATAAATGCAATAATAAGAATAAAGAGAGTAACATAATAATAATAATAATGTAAAATAATGGAAATGTAATGACAGTAATAATAGAGTAAAATAATAAATGTAATAATAACAATAATAAATAGAGTAAAATAATAAATGTAATAATAACAATAATAGAGTAAAATAATAATGTAATAATAATAAGTAAAATAATACATGCAATAATAAGAATAAAGAGAGTAACATAATAATAATAATAATAATAATAATAATAATAATGTAAAATAATGGAAATGTAATAACAGTAACAATAGAGTAAAATAATAAATGTAATAATAATAACAATAATAATAAATAGAGTACAATAATAAATGTAATAATAATAGAATCAAATAAAACATGTAATAATAACAATAATAAAGTAAAATAATAATTTAATAATAATAAGTAAAATAATAAATGCAATAATAAGAATAAAGAGAGTAACATAATAATAATAATAATAATAATAATGTAAAATAATGGAAATGTAATAACAGTAGCAATAGAGTAAAATAATAAATGTAATAATAATAATAATAAATAGTGTACAATAATAAATGTAATAATAATAGAATCAAATAAAACATGTAATAATAACAATAATAAGGTAAAATAATAATTTAATAATAATAAGTAAAATAATAAATGCAATAATAAGAATAAAGAGAGTAACATAATAATAATAATAATAATAATAATAATAATAATAATAATGTAAAATAATGGAAATGTAATGACAGTAATAATAGAGTAAAAAATAAATGTAATAATAACTATAATAAATAGAGTAAAATAATAATGTAATAATAATAATTGAGTAAAACAAGAAATGCAGTAATAATACATAAAATAATAGATGTAATAAAAATAATAATAACAGAGTAAAATATTAAATAACGTTGACCCGAGTATAAGCCGAGAGGAACTTTTTCAGCCTATAAAAATGGCTGGAAAACTAGGCTTATACGCGAGTTATATACAGTAAATCTGAGAATGTGCTTCTGGAAAAGATACTATAAATTAAAGGGTGCGTGTATTTTGATGGGTTTCTTAAAGACAGTTGGAGGAAAAGTCCTAATCTGGTGGAGGAACGGTGGAGTGGGTTGAACTGTGGAAAGGAGAACGTGAGTGGAATTGAGCCTGACAGATGCAGCCATGCCGAGCCTGATTCTCCCCACGTGCCGCTCTCTCCGCAGGAGAGGCTGATCCCCGCGTGCAGGTTCCTCGCTTGAAGACCAGCATCAAGCAATGACTTAAATAGACAGTTGGAGGTACAGCAAACTGCCCGGCAATGGCCTTTTCCTTTTTCCAGGCCCGTTCTTCTTTTCGTAAAGATGGGCAAGGGACAGTTTCTCCGCTCTTTGTTATCCTCACAATGACCCTGAGGGAAAAAAGCCCAAACTTTTTGGAAGAGTCGAAATGTCATCGCCGCTTTGAACCTTCTTTCGGGAGGTATACTGCCACTTGCCCATCATTGCAAAAAGCCAACCAATGAACTGGCCTGGAAAAAGGAAAAGGCCATTGCCGGGCAGTTTGCTGTATACGGCACTGTGCCGTCGCGCCTGGGAACTATAACTCTCAGTGAAAGAGGCATGGACGTGACATCTTTCTTCCAGGGGATTGCTTCTGGTCCTCCTTTAGGAAACTGGAACTCTCAAAGACCTAAACACTGTAGATAAAATAGATTTTATTGTTCACAAAGAGTTATCCCTTTAAGGCAATAAGCTGGAAGTTTCCAAGGGGTAAAAGAAAATATACATTACAGTCTCTGGTTGTCTTGGGTCCAAGGAGTTTTCCAGGTCCCTCTTTCTCAATGGCTGTGAATATCAGAATAATCACAACCCCAGTTCCAATGGCCTATATTCTGAAGGCACAAAGCCTTCCTCTGGTGCCAAAGAACTGGTTTGAAGGTGCTTGAGACTTCTCAACGTCATCCAGATTGATCTGAACATGAAGCATAAGTCTCAAGGGTAAGAACCTCAGAATTGGTGCTGAGAGGTAACTTAATCAGGGGCTTCAGAGCCAAGTCTCTCTCTCACGTCCATCTGATAGAAACTTTGATGGTGGAATGGAAAAGGAAACACTGTCCTGCTCTCTAGGAAGAGGTGGGGTCAAACAATTGCGCAGGAGGAGCAATTCAACTGGTGCAAACAACATTGATTGACAGCTATAAATAACCAATCAATCCAACTGTACATTTACAGGGTAAAAAAAGGCAAAATCAGTCATGATATAAGAGTTCAAATCCTGCAACTTATAGTTCTACATTTAGGCACCGGCCCAGCGTACCTGTCCGAACGTATCTCCTTCTACGTCCCGCCTAGGAATTTAAGATCTTCTGGAGGGGCCCTGCTCTCAGCCCCGCCCTTGTCACAGATGAGATTGGCGGGGACGAGGGACAGGGCCTTCTTGGTGGTGCTCCCCCCCACCTGTGGAATTCACTCCCCAGGGAAATTAGATCATCGCCATCCCGCCTCTCTTTCAGAAGAAAATTAAAAACATGGATATGGGACCAGGCCTTTGGGTAATCTGGCAGACCGACAAGGACAATGACGACTAAAGCTTTGGAAACGGACTATGATAAGCGGAATGCATTTATTAATTACGGACTTGGTGAAACGATGGCCACCAGGCTGGCTTTTTATTGTGTTAATGTAATGTTTAAACTGCTTATAATTATTGCCGGTATTGCTCCACCTGATATCCGTCGGGAAGTAGCCAATAATGAAAGGACATCTCCAGCCCATTCTCTGTTCGGATATCAGCCAGCAAGCCAACACCTTAAATCAACAATAGCTTCCTAAGATCTACAGAGATACTTGCAGAAACACCTCAGCAAGCAAGAGTCCAAAAGTGGCAGGTTGAAACTCAGAACATCAATCTGTGGCTGACACCAGATGAGAAACTCCCCCCTGGGCACACAGAAGACGGGGCGACTTGGAAGGTGCTGAATGGACTGCACTCGGGCACCACGAGATGCAGAGCCACAAAGTGGAGTCCACAAAGTGGAGTCCACGACATGCGAGTGCGGAGAAGAGCAAACCACAGACCACCGACGACAATGCAGCCTGAGCCCTGCCACATGCACCATGGAAGACCTTCACAACTAGAGGAACTTGAAGAGGCCAGCTCCCGATCGAAGGAAATTTAGTAGAATCTTTTAAACTTTGTTTGTGTTTTTTGCATGTGCGAGAACTGCATTCTGAATTTGCTTCTGGCACGATAAATAAATCAACCACGGCAAGGATGGCGGACCTTTCCCTTGAACCGTTATGGAATTATTTCTCGCTGCCCTCATTAGCGGGGCTTCGGAAATCCGAATGGTGTTGCGGCTGATGCGGTGTAACGGGATTTCAATTCCGATGGGACTGTTCACGAAACCTTTCAATGCAAAGAGCTGCCCGTTGCATTAATCCAATTAATTAGCTGACGGCTTTCAGGAACCCCCTGAAGAACTGAGCTCCTTGAAGGACAGATGGACATTTCCTGCTCCGGGCAAAGGCCCGCTCTCCGCCTTTTCTGGAGATAATGAGGCCCCGTCATTGGCACCAAGTGCGGCTCTATTACGGCCTGACCCTCAAAGACTCCCACCAACTAATATCTGCAGAGGTCCGTGGTTCTCAACCTTCCCAAGGCCGTGACTCCTTAGTCCAGTCCCTCATGTTGTGGTGACCCCCAACCGTAACATTATTTTCGTTGCTACTTCCATAAATGTAATTTTGCTATGGTTATGAATCGCAATGTAAATATCTGATCTGCAGGATGGGGTTGGGGGGGGGGGTTGATTTTGTCATTTGGGAGTTGTAGTTGCTGGGATGTATAGTTCACCTACAATCAAAGAGCATTCTGAACTCCACCAAGGATGGAAGTGAACCAAACTTGGCACACAGAACTCCCATGACCAACAGAAAATACTGGAAGGGTTTGGTGGGCACCGACCTTCAGTTTTGGAGTTGTCGTTCACCTACAACCACAGAACACGGTAGACTCAAACAATGATAGATCTGGACTAAACTTAGCATGAATATGCCCAAATGTGAACACTGGCAGAGGGACTTGTAGTTGCTAGGATGTATAGTTCACCTACATCAAAGAGCATTCTGAACTCCACCAATGATGGAATTGAACCAAATATGGCACACAGAACTCCCATGACCAACAGAAAATACTGGAAGGGTTTGGTGGGCATTGACCTTGCGTTTGGGAGTTGTAGTTCACCTACATCCACCTACAGAACACTGTGGATTCAAACAATGATAGATCTGGACTAAACTTAGCACAAATACTCAATATGCCCAAATGTGAACACTGGTGGAGTTTGGAGAAAATAGACTTTGTCATTTGGGAGTTGTAGTTGCTGGGATTTATAGTTCACCTACAATCAAAGAGCATTCTGAACTCCACCAACAATGGAATTGAACCAATCTTGGCACACAGAACGCCCACGACCAACAGAAAACAATCTTGGCACACAGAATTCCCACAACCAACTACCCGATATGCCCACATTTGTATACTGGTGGGTTTGGGGGTGGGGGTATTGATTTTGTCATTTGGGAGTTGTAGTTGCTGGGATGTATAGTTCACCTACATTCAAAGAGCATTCTGAACTCCACCAACGATGGAATCACACCAAGCTTGGCACACAGAACTCCCACGACCAAGCTTTTGGCCATGCTGACAACTAACTAAAGGACCTGTCGATAGACAAGGACAATGGAATAGAATGGATATATGGACTCTGATATATGGACTCTGACATGAGATTGTTTTAGGATTTTATTAGGTATTGATGTTTCATTTTAATTGTTGAATTGTTATATTTTGTATTGCTTGTTGTGTGATTTGGGCATCTAATTGTGCCTTCCCTGTAAGCCGCCCTGAGTCCCCCCCGGGGTGAGAAGGGCGGGGTATAAGTAGATGAAATAAATAAATAAATAATAAAAGAAAACACTAGAAGGGTTTGGTGGGCATTGACCTTGCATTTGGGAGTTGTAGTTCACCTACATCCACAGAACACTGTGGACTCAAGGAATGATAGATCTGGACTAAACTTGGCATGGATACTCAATATGCCCAAATGTGAACACTGGTGGAGTTTGGGGAAAATAGACCTTGACATTTGGGAGTTGTAGTTGCTGGGATTTATAGATCACCAATAATCAAAGAGCATGGTCCAGATCTATCATTGTTTGAGTCCACAGTACTCTCTGGTTGTAGGTGAACTACACCTCCCAAACTCAAGATCAATGCCCACCAAACCCTTCCAGTAATTTCTGTTGCTCATGGGAGTTCTGTGTGCCAAGTTTGATTCAATTCCATCATTGCTGGAGTTCAGCGTGCTCATTGTAGGTGAACTATACATCCCAAGAATTACAACTCCCAAATATCAAGGTCTATTTTCCCCTAACTCCACCAGTGTTCACATTTGGGCATATTGAATATTTGTGTAGAGCTTGGTCCAGATCCATCATTGTTTGTATCCACAGTGTTCTCTGGATGTAGGTGAACTACAACTCCCAAACTCAAGATCAATGCCCACCAAATCCTTCCAGCAACTACAATTCCCAAATGTCAAGGCCTATTTTCTTCAAACTGCACCAGTGTTCACATTTGGGCATATTGAGTATCCCTGCCAAGCTTGGTCCAGATCTATCATTGGTTGAGTCCACCTACATCCAGAGAGCATGGTGGACTCAAACAATGATAGATCTGGACCAAGCTTGGCAGGGGTACTCAGCATGCCCAAATGTGAACACTGGTGCAGATCCAGTGGTGAACTACAACTCCCAAACTCAAGGTCAATGCCCACCAAACCCTTCCAGTATTTTCTATTGGTCGTGGGAGCTTTGAGTGTCAAGTGTGGTTCAATTCCATCGTTGGTGGAGTTCAGAATGCTCCTTGATTGTAGGTGAACTATAAATCCCAGCAACTACAATTCCTAAATGACATATCTATTCCCGCCCCACCCCAACCCCACCAGTATTCAAATGTGGGCATACTGGGTACCAGTGAATGAAAATGCATCCTGCATATCAGATATTTACATTACGATTCATAACGGGAGCAACATGACAGTTGTGAAGTAGCAACGAAAATAATGTCATGGTTGGGGGTCACCACCACATGAGGAACTGTATTAAAGTTGAGGTAACACCAGAGGCTCAACTCTAAACGGGGAGGAAAGGAAGAAGAGTTGCTTGCTCAGCCTGCATATCTAATACAAATCAGCTAATTGCACATTTTCAGCCCAATTTTGCAAATTTCCTATGCGTTGCAGAATCCAATAAAAAGCTCGTAGGCAAAAACGGTGGTTGTGTTAATATACCTCCCGCTCCACACACACAAAACCCAACGGAGGCTCACAAAATTAAAACTCATTAGCAGTCATTCTCCCTTCCAAACATCTCTCGTCGCCGGAGGGAATTGTGTACACGAGGGAATTCCCATAAGGACCCTCTCCGAAAATTAACATTTGCAGAGAGGAGCAAGGCTGTTAAAGGGGACACAAAACCCCGCTCGCGGGTATTAATTGAATTAATGTAATTAATATTTTAATATTTTAATAATTTACCTCCTGCTCAGAAGCATTATACCTCTGGGTGGATTCCAAGATCGGCACGGAATCGCCAAACCCAAATTCTCTTGCTTTTTTGTACTTAGAGAGTGTGTATCCATGGGAACAAAGCGAGGGCAGACTGTAAGCCGCTGGGTCTCTGGGAAATAAAATTGGGATCTTCAATAGACAGAATCACGGGTTGCGGTATAATTGTTTTGGTTTTATACATTGTACGTGCCCTCCTGTACCCACTGCCTTCTGCGTGCCATCCTGTACCTCCCAACTGCGGTATGCCTTTGTGTACTTCCTGAAGTTTGCACGCCCTCCTGCACTTCCCGACATCTCCATGCCCCATATACTTCACAAAAACTTCCCTCTCCTGTGCTCTCCAACGCCTGGGTGCCATCCCATCCCTCGTGTCTGCACGTCCTCCTGTATTTCCCAATGCACGGGTGCCCTCTTGTATTCCCTGATACCTGTCTACCTTTGTGTCATTTCTGATGTCTGCATACTAGGCATGGATAGAGTCCCGTCGGATAACTCGTTGCTCGTAATAATTTCGTTAAAATTACCTTTTTGAAGCGATATTGAAGCTTTTTTAAAAACCGGAAGTCCCTTAGCCCTTCCAAAACGTTTTCTGCCATTTTTTTTACGACTCAGGAAGTGAGTCAGAAATGATTCAGCTTTTCCTCGCTTCTGATCCCTGGCCTTGGCTCAAGCCAGTGACACCAGTTTTAAACCAGAGAAGGAAGGAATTTCCTGGCCTCTCTTCGAGCCAGAGAAGTCAGTTTTAAAGCCATAGAAGCCAGTTTTAAACCAGAGAAGGAAGGGTTTTCTTGGCCTCGGCTCAAGCAAGAGAAGCCAGTTTTAAAGCCAGAGAAGGAAGGAATTTCCTGACCTCGCCTCAAGCCAGAAAAGCCAGTTTTAAACCAGAGAAAGAAGGAATTTCTTCGCCTTGCCTCAAGCTAGAGAAGCCAGTTTTAAAGCCAGAGAAGGAAGGAATTTCCTAACCTCGCCTCAAGCCAGAAAAGCCAGTTTTAAAGCCAGAGAAAGAAGGAATTTCCTCACCTCACCTCAAGCCAGAGAAGCCAGTTTTAAAGCCAGAGAAGGAAGGAATTTCTTGGCCTCGGCTCAAGCCAGAGAAGCCAGTTTTAAAGCCAGAGAAGGAAGGAATTTCCTGGCCTCGGCTCAAGCCAGAGAAGCCAGTTTTAAACCAGAGAAGGAAGGAATTTCCTGGCCTCGGCTCAAGCCAGAGAAGCCAGTTTTAAAGCCAGAGAAGCCAGTTTTAAAGCCAGAGAAGGAAGGAATTTCCTGGCCTCGGCTCAAGCCAGAGAAGCCAGTTTTAAAGCCAGAGAAGGAAGGAATTTCCTGGCCTCGGCTCAAGCCAGAGAAGCCAGTTTTAAAGCCAGAGAAGGAAGGAATTTCCTGACCTCGCCTCAAGCCAGAAAAGCCAGTTTTAAAGCCAGAGAAAGAAGGAATTTCCTCACCTCGCCTCAAGCCAGAGAAGCCAGTTTTAAAGCCAGAGAAGGAAGGAATTTCCTCGCCTCGCCTCAAGCCAGAAAAGCCAGTTTTAAAGCCAGAGAAAGAAGGAATTTCCTCACCTCGCCTCAAGCCAGAGAAGCCAGTTTTAAAGCCAGAGAAGGAAGGAATTTCCTCGCCTCGCCTCAAGCCAGAGAAGCCAGTTTTAAAGCCAGAGAAGGAAGGAATTTCCTAACCTCGCCTCAAGCCAGAAAAGCCAGTTTTAAAGCCAGAGAAAGAAGGAATTTTCTCGCCTCGCCTCAAACCAGAGAAGCCAGTTTTAAAGCCAGAGAAGCCAGTTTTAAAGCCAGAGAAGGAAGGAATTTCCTGACCTCGCCTCAAGCCAGAAAAGCCAGTTTTAAAGCCAGAGAAAGAAGGAATTTCCTCACCTCGCCTCAAGCCGGAGAAGCCAGTTTTAAAGCCAGAGAAAGAAGGAATTTCCTCACCTCGCCTCAAGCCGGAGAAGCCAGTTTTAAAGCCAGAGAAAGAAGGAATTTCCTCACCTCGCCTCAAGCCGGAGAAGCCAGTTTTAAAGCCAGAGAAAGAAGGAATTTCCTCACCTCGTCTCAAGCCAGAGAAGCCAGTTTTAAAGCCAGAGAAAGAAGGAATTTCCTCACCTCGCCTCAAGCCGGAGAAGCCAGTTTTAAAGCCAGAGAAGGAAGGAATTTCCTGGCCTCGGCTCAAGCCAGAGAAGCCAGTTTTAAACCAGAGAAGGAAGGAATTTCCTTGCCTCGGCTCAGGCCGGAGAAGCCAGTTTTAAACCAGAGAAGGAAGGAATTTCCTGGCCTCGGCTCAAGCCGGAGAAGCCAGTTTTAAACCAGAGAAGGAAGGGATTTCCTGGCCTCGGCTCAAGCCGGAGAAGCCAGTTTTAAAGCCAGAGAAAGAAGGAATTTCCTCACCTCGTCTCAAGCCAGAGAAGCCAGTTTTAAAGCCAGAGAAAGAAGGAATTTCCTCGCCTCGCCTCAAGCCAGAGAAGCCAGTTTTAAAGCCAGAGAAGGAAGGAATTTCCTCTTCTTGTGTCCCCGCATAGGGAGCTCATCCGTGCTCTCCCCGAATTCGAACCTATGACCTGTCTGTCTTCAGTCCTGCCGGCAGTCCGGATGCCCGACCACCGTCTCCCAAAGCAGTTGCTCTACTCCGAACTCAAGAACAGAAAATTGAATATTGGTGGGAAGGAAAGGAGATTTAAAGATGGGCTCAAAGCCAACCTTAAAAACTCTGGCATAGACACTGAGAACTGGGAAGCCCTGGCCATTGAGCGCTCCAGCTGGAGGTCAGCTGTGACCAGCAGTGCTGCAGAATTTGAAGAGGCACAAATGGAGGGCGAAAGGGAGAAGCGTGCCAAGAGGAAGGCGCGCCATGCCAACCCCGCCTGGGACCACCTTCCACCTGGAAACCAATGCCCTCCTCACTGCAGGAGAAAATGCAGATCAAGAATAGGGCTCCACAGTCACCAACGGACTCGCCACCAGGACACCGACCTTGGAGGACCATCATCCTCGGACTATGAGGGATCGCCCAAATAAGTAAGTAAGTAAGTACTGACTGTCTTTGTTAATAATGGCATTGAATGTTTGCCATATATGTATTCTGTGATCCGATCTGAATCCCCTCGGAGAGATAAAGCGAAATATAAATAGAGTATACACACACACACACACACACACACACACACACATATATATATACTCCTGAACATCTGCGTGATCCCCTGTCCTTGCATTCCCTTCAGTTGGCCCAATTTGATAGGAACAATCTCAAACAATCCTCCACCATCTCCCTTTTCCATCTGCTTTGAAATGCCCCACTTTCACTCTTTGCCTCCCATCTTCCTCCTGCTACAAAACAGGAGCTTCTTTGTTGAGTTCCAGGGCGGAAACAGAAGAACGGCCTGCCTCAGGGGAGCGTGCTCGCTCCATCCATGTTCAACATCTACACCAGGGGTAGGGAACCTTTGGCCCTCCAGCTGTGGTGGACTTCAACTCCCACAATTCCTTGAGGCTCGGCATTCGCCCCAAAGGCTTACCTTGGCCCAATGCCGAGCCTCAAGGAATTGTGGGAGTTGAAGTCCACCACAGCTGGAGGGCCAAAGGTTCCCTACCCCTGATCTACACCAATGACCAGCCACTGCCAGAAGGGACAGAGAGCTTCATCTATGCTGATGATCGTGCCATCACCACTCAAGCAGGGAGCTTTGAGATGGTTGAACAGAAGCTCTCCGAAGCTCTAGGTCAGGGGTTCTCAACCTTCCTAATGCCGCGACCCCTTAGTACAGTTCTTCATGTTGTGGTGACCCCCAACCATAAAGTCATTTTCATTGCTACTTCATATCTGCAATTTTGCTACTATTATGAATCATAATGTAAATATCTGATATGCTGAATGTATTTTCATTCACCTGCCCAAATTTGGCACAAATACCAAATACGCCCAAATTTGAATACTGGTGGGGTTGAGGGCAAATTGATTTTTTCATCTGGGAGTTGTAGTTCCTGGGATTTATAGTTCACCTACAATCAAAGAGCATTCTGAACTCCACCAATGACGGAATTGAACCACACTTGGCCCACAGAACTCCCATGACCAACAGAAAATACTGGAAGGTTTTGGTGGGCATTGACCTTGAGTTTTGGAGTTGTAGTTCACCTACATCCAGAAACAATGATGGATCTGGACCAAACTTGGCACAATACTCAATATGCCCAAATGTGAACACTGGTGGAGCTTGGTGACAAAAATGTTGTTGTTCATTCGTTCAGTCGTCTCCGACTCTTCGTGACCTCATGGACCAGCCCACGCCAGAGCTCCCTGTCGGCTGTCACCACCCCCAGCTCCTTCAAGGTCAGTCCAGTCGCTTCAAGGATGCCATCCATCCATCTTGCCCTTGGTCGGCCCCTCTTCCTTTTGCCTTCCACTTTCCCCAGCATCATTCCCTTCTCTAGGCTTTCCTGTCTCCTCATGATGTGGCCAAAGGACTTCCACTTTGTCTCTAGTATCTTTCCCTCCAGTGAGCAGCCGGGCTTTCTTTCCTGGAGGATGGACTGGTTGGATCTTCTCGCAGTCCAAGGCACTCTCAGAACTTTCCTCCAGCACCACAGTTCAAAAGCATCTATCTTCCTTCGCTCAGCCTTCCCGAAGGTCCAGCTCTCACATCCGTAGGTAACTACAGGGAATACCATGGCTTTGACTAGGCAATGGATCTTTGTTGCCAGTCTGATGTCTCTACTCTTTTTTTTGGGAAAAATAGGCCTTGACATTTGGGAGTTGCTGTTGCTGGGATTTATAGTTCACCTACAATCAAAGAGCCCCTTGAACCCAACCAACGATAGAGTTGGGCCAAACTTCCCACACAGAACCCCCATGACCAATAGAAAATACTGGTGGGATTTGGGAGGAATCAATAGTGATTTAGGGAAGATGTAGTTCACCTACCTCCAAAGACCACTGTGTTCCAAAAACCATCAGAAATATGTGTTTTCTGATTGTCTTTGGTGACCCCTCTGACACCCCCTCACGACCCCCTCAGGGGTCCCGACCCCCAGGTTGAGAAACACTGCTCTAGGTGCTCTTACTGCCTCTTACAGGGAAAACCAGCTGATCCCTAATCTATCTAAAACACAGACATGTGCCTTTCACCTTAAGAACAGACAAGCATATCGAGCTCTGAGGATTATTACCTGGGAAGGGATCCCACGGGAGCATTGCAGCGCACCCAAATCCCTGGGAGTCACTCTGGACCGTGCTCTGACCTACACGAAGCACTGCCTGAACATCAAGCAAAAAGTGGGTGCGAGAAACAATATCATATGAAAGCTGACTGGCACAACCTGGGGATCACAACCAGACACAGTAAAGACATCTGCCCTTGCGCTATGCTACTCTGCTGCTGAGTATGTGTAGAACACATCTCACCACGCTAAAACAGTGGATGTGGCTCTTCATGAGACATGCCACATTATCACGGGGTGCCTGCGCCCCACACCACTGGAGAAATGACACTGCTTAGCCGGTATTGCACCACCTGACATCCGCCGGGAAGTAGCAGCCAATAGTGAAAGGACCAAGGCAGAGACATCTCCAGCTCATCCCCTGTTTGGGTCTCAGCCAGCATGTCAATGACTTAAATCTAGAAATAGTTTTCTAAGATCGACAGAGACACTCGCTGGAACACCTCAGCAAGCGAGAGTCCAAAAGTGGCAGGCTCAAACCCAGAACCTCAACCAATAGCTGATACCAAAAGAGAGACTCCCCCCTGGGCAGACAGAAGAAGACAGGGTGACTTGGAAGGTGCTGAACATGAGATGCAGAGCCAACCTCAAGAAATGGGGCCACAAAGTGGAGTCCACGACATGCGAGTGTGGAGAAGAGCAAACCACTGAGTACCTGCTGCAATGCACCCTGAGCCCTGCCACATGATGCACCAGGGAGGACCTCCTTGCGGCAACACCAGAGGCACTCCAAGGTGACAGACACCGGTCAAAGGACATTTAATCCACTACCAAGCTCACAAACTTTGTGTTTTGTTTGTTTGTTTGTGTCCTCAGCTGGCTCCAAATTCAAATCCATTCCCACTCAAGGAACTCAGCAATGGAGAAAGGGAAGGAAGGACGGAAGGATGGCCCGCTTCCATGCCTTTCTACAACCCTTCCCAACTTGTATGTTCTTCCTCAACACTACTTCCCATGAAATATTGAAGGGTCTGCCGCTGCAAAGGTATGATGACCCGAGTATTTTGCCCTTTATTGAGTCTGGAACATCTAATTTAACATAACTTTCCATTTCATAACTTCCCGTATCTTTATGACTATTATAATGCCAGCTGTTCCTACTTAACAATTCATGAGCCGAAGCATGGGAGAAAGTGTGGCTTGGAGAATTTGGAGGCATTAAAGCACAATTTAATGAAAGCAAGAGACTCGTAGAGAGAGGGAGAACCATCAACCGAATGGCTGGAAAGCCAAAATTCTTCCAATGGATTCAAGTCTGGGGCAAAATGAAAATCTCTCTTCTTTCTGGCAGAAAGACTGAAACAATCCAGGCTGAAGTTCTCACCAAAGAGGTCAATGGCTTTCAGACTTCGACTGGTGCTGAAACAACTGAATCCTTATACGAGGGTTGAATGAAAAGTAATGCCTCCACCTTCCTTAATGAAAAGTAATGCCTCCACCTTCCACCTTCCAGAGGAGATCCCATCTGAACATTAGGAAGAACTTCCTGACTGTGAGAGCCGTTCAGCAGTGGAACTCTCTGCCCCGGAGTGTGGTGGAGGCTCCTTCTTTGGAAGCTTTTAAGCAGAGGCTGGATGGCCATCTGTCAGGGGTGGTTTGAATGCAATATTCCTGCTTCTTGGCAGAATGGGGTTGGACTGGATGGCCCATGAGGTCTCTTCCAACTCTTTGATTCTATGATTCTATGATTCTACTTGGATTTGGATGGGCATATTTTAATAAATCAAACGCAGAAATAATCCTTAGAAGGTGCTCTTTAACTCCCACTATTCGCTTTCCCACATAATCACCAGACAATTGGATACATTTCTGCCAACAAGGAACAAGCTTTCTAAAGTCGACACTCTGTTTCCGCAACCAGCAACTCATAGTTCTCTCATCCTGGGAACCCATCGTGCACAGATCTTCCAATAGCCAAGCAAAGCAATAATTTAATCAATCAAAAGCAGAAACAACCCTTAGAATGTGCCCTTTAACTACCACTATTCACTTTTCCACATAACCACCAGACAATTGGATACATTTCTGCCAACGATGAATGAAAAGTAATGCCTCCACCTTCGTTACTTGGATTTGGTTGGGAATGTTTTAATAAATCAGATGCAGAAATAATCCTTAGAATGTGCTCTTTAACTACCACTATACCCTTTCCCACATAATCACCGGACAATTGGATACATTTCTGCGAACGATGAATGAAAAGTAATGCCTCCACCTTCGTTACTTGGGTTTGGGTGGGAATATTATAATAAATCAGACGCAGAAATAATCCTTAGAATGTGCTCTTTAACTACTACTATTCACTTTCCCACATAATCGCCAGACAATTGGATACATTTCTGTATTGTCAAATACAGAAATGTTGGATACATTTCTGCCAACGATGAATGAAAAGTAATGCCTCCACCTTCGTTACTTGGATTTAGATGGGAATGTTTTAATAAATCAAACGCAGAAATAATACTTAGATTAATTACTTTAACTACCACTATTCACTTTTCCACATAACCACCAGACATTTGGATACATTTCTGCCAACGATGAACAAGTTTTCTGAAGCCGTCACGGAAGAAGTCAACACTCTCTTTCCGCAACCAGCGTCTCCCAGTTCTCTCATCCTGGGTACCCATCGTGCACAGATCTTCCGATAGCCAAGCAAAGCAACAATTTAATAAATCAAACGCAGAAATAATCCTTAGAATGTGTAGTGAGGTCTGTTGGAAGTGGAAGTCCTTTCCACTGATGGTCACTCATTGGTCTGTTAGGGGTCTTGTGTCCAAATTTGGTATCAATTCGTCCAGTGGTTTTTGAGTTCTGTTAATCCCACAAACGAACATGACATTTGTATTTATATAGAAGAGTACAACCCATGGACATCTGTGTTAATGTGCAGTCTCACCCAGAATTAAACACTGCTGGCTGTGATCTACATAGAGATGAACATGCCTCACTACTAGAGAAAGGAAAAAACAACTGGGAAGACTCGGTTGTTGTAGGTTTTTCCGGGTTATATGTCCATGTTCTAGAGGCATTCTCTCCTGACGTTTCGCCTGCATCCATGGCAAGCATCCTCAGAGGTAGTGAGGTCTGTTGGAAGTAGGAAAAAGAATTTATATATCCGTGGAATGACCAGGGTGGGACAAAGGACTCTTATCTGCTAGATCAGGGGTAGGGAACCTTTGGCCCTCCAGCTGTGGTGGACTTCAACTCCCACAATTCCTTGAGGCTCGGCATTGGGCCAAGGTAAGCCTTTGGGGCGAATGCCGAGCCTCAAGGAATTGTGGGAGTTGAAGTCCACCACAGCTGGAGGGCCAAAGGTTCCCTACCCCTGTGCTAGATCTAGGTGTGAATGTTTCAACTGACCACCTTGATTAGCATTTGATGGCCTGGCAGTGCCTGGGGCAATCTTTTGTTGAGAGGTGATTAGATGTCTTTGTTTGTTTCCTCTCTGTTGTTGTGCTGTTGTAATTTTAGAGTTTTTTAATACTGGTAGCCAGATTTTGTTCATTTTCATGGTCTCTTCCTTTCTGTTGAAATTGTCCACCTGCTTCTTGTGGATTTCACTGGCTTCTCTGTGTAGCCTGACATGGTGGTTGTGAGAGTGGTCCAGCATTTCTGTGTTCTCAAATAATGTGCTGTGTCCAGGTGGGTTCATCGTGTGCTCTGCTCTGGCTGACTTCTCTGGTTGAAGGAGTCTCCTGTGCCTTTCATGTTCCTTGAGTCGTGTGTTGGGCAATGCTGCTTTTGGTGGTCCCTCTGGAGACTTCTTGTCCACAGCTGCATGGTACACGGTAGACTCCTGCAGAGGTGAGAGGATCCCTCTTGTCTTTGCTGAATGGAGCAGTTGTTGGATTTTCTTGGTGGGTCTGGAGATAGTTTGTAGGCTGTGTTTCCTCCTCAGCTTCCCTATGCGGTCAGTGGTCCCTGGATGTCTGGCAAGAACTCTTTCCCTCTGGGTGGATCATCATCTTTACTCTCGTGGTCTTGCAGCTCTTCTGATGTCTGAGGTGGAGTCTCCATTGGCCTGGAGAGCCCAGTTGAGGTGGTTCAGTTCCTCTTGGAGGAGGTGGGCTTCCCAGATTCTTTTTGCACGGTCTGTCAAGGCTTTAATGGAGCTTCTTTGTTGACTTGGGTGATGGTTGGAGTTTTTCTGTAGATATCTCTGTGTGTGTGTGGGTTTTCTGTCAACGGTGTGACCCAATTGTTGATCTGGTTTACGGATGACTAGGACATCTAGGAAAGGCAGTCTTCCTTCATTTTCTTTTTCTATTGTGAACTGGATGTTTGGGTGGATGCTGTTGAGATGGTCCAGGAACCTGTTGAGTTCTTCTTCTCCATGGCTCCAAATGGTGAAGGTGTCATCCACATCTCTGAACCATATGTTTGGGTGGATGCTGTTGAGATGGTCCAGGAACCTGTTGAGTTCTTCTTCTCCATGGCTCCAAATGGTGAAGGTGTCACCCACATCTCTGAACCATATGTTTGGGTGGATGCTGTTAAGATGTTCCAGGAACCTGCTGAGTTCTTCTTCTCCGTGGCTCCAAATGGTGAAGGTGTCACCCACATCTCTGAACCATATGTTTGGGTGGATGCTGTTAAGATGTTCCAGGAACCTGTTGAGTTCTTCTTCTCCGTGGCTCCAAATGGTGAAGGTGTCATCCACATCTCTGAACCATATGTTTGGGTGGATGCTGTTGAGATGGTCCAGGAACCTGTGGAGTTCTTCTTCTCCATGGCTCCAAATGGTGAAGGTGTCATCCACATCTCTGAACCATATGTTTGGGTGGATGCTGTTGAGATGGTCCAGGAACCTGTTGAGTTCTTCTTCTCCGTGGCTCCAAATGGTGAAGGTGTCATCCACATCTCTGAACCATATGTTTGGGTGGATGCTCTTGAGATGGTCCAGGAACCTGTTGAGTTCTTCTTCTCCGTGGCTCCAAATGGTGAAGGTGTCATCTACATCTCTGAACCATATGTTTGGGTGGATGCTGTTGAGATGGTCCAGGAACCTGTTGAGTTCTTCTTCTCCATGGCTCCAAATGGTGAAGGTGTCATCCACATATCTGAACCATATGTTTGGGTGGATGCTCTTGAGATGGTCCAGGAACCTGTTGAGTTCTTCTTCTCCATGGCTCCAAATGGTGAAGGTGTCATCCACATATCTGAACCATATGTTTGGGTGGATGCTGTTCAGATGGTCCAGGAACCTGTTGAGTTCTTCTTCTCCATGGCTCCAAATGGTGAAGTGTCATCCACATATCTGAACCATATGTTTGGGTGGATGCTGTTGAGATGGTCCAGGAACCTGTGGAGTTCTTCTTCTCCATGGCTTCAAATGGTGAAGGTGTCATCCACATCTCTGAACCATATGTTTGGGTGGATGCTGTTGAGATGGTCCAGGAACCTGTTGAGTTCTTCTTCTCCATGGCTCCAAATGGTAAAACTGGGAAGACGTCTAAACAGGCAAAGGGGGAACGACAGCGAGAGAAAGGAAAAGGAGGCGAAAACAATCCAGGAACCGGCTCTAAAGTCACACCTTTTACTTCCCGTAAAGCGATCCCCGCGCCGCATGGCTAAAAGGGATGAAAATCTAGGGCCATCCATAATTTAAGGCTGCGCGACTGCTGTTGCAATGCCAACAGCTAGGTTGGATTTGAGCCAAGGGAGCAAAATAACATTTGCTTTTGAGCCTTTAAAAAGGGCACGCCGCGCTTCCTTTGAATTGCACGCATTTATCAAGGGTGTCAGGTAAGAAGGTGACCCCCTTTGCGCCCCTCCTCCTGAGTTCTCCATACAGGCAAAATAGTGGAAGGGGAGAGAGAAGGAAATAATAAACACAAGCAAGAACATTTTTAGCCAGAGTTTGGATCAAGAATGTGTGTCTTTGGGTTCCAAAGAAAGTGGCATTTATTTATTTCCTAAAAGAATCCCACACCTTGTGTGACTGTGAAGCAGAACAGACAACTCTGCTTGTCCACTGTGCCCTGCCTCATGTACAGAGGAAGAATTGTTGGAGGCTACAGACAATGCTGTTGCTGTTGCCCATTTTTGGTCAAAAGGTATTTAGCCATCTGCGTGCCTTCGATTCTTATCGGTTTACTAGCCATCTCCTGTCATGTGTTGCTGTGGCCCACATGGGGGTTCTGTGTGGGAGGTTTGGACCAATTCTATCATTGGTGGAGTTCAGAATGCTATGTGATTGTAGGTGAACTACAAATCCCAGTAACTACAGCTCTCAAATGTCAAGATTCTATTTTCCCCAAACTCCACCAGTGTTCACATTTGGGCAATTTGAGTATTCGTGTAGAGTTTGGTCCAGATCCATCACTGATTGTGTCCACAGTGTTCTCTGGATGTAGGTGAACTACAACTCCCAAACTCAACATCAATGCTCACAAAAACCTTCTAGTGTTTTCTGTTGGTCATGGGAGTCCTGTGCACTACATTTGGTTCAATTCCATCGTTAGTGGAGTTAGTGGATTAGCATTGGATTAGCATTGAATAGCCTTGCAGCTTCAAAGACCAGGTGCTTCCTGCCTGGGGGAGGGTAAATAGAGGAACACACAAAAACAGCGGGATTCCAGCCATAAGAGCCCCCGGTGGTGCAGTGGGTTAAAGCGCTGAGCTGCTGAGCTTGTTGCAGGTTTGAATCCGGGGAGCGGCGTGAGCTTCCGCTGTCAGCCCCAGCTTCTGCCAACCTAGCAGTTCGAAAACATGCAAATGTGAGTAGATCAATAAGTACCGCTCCGACGGGAAGGTAAGGGCACTCCTTGCTGCCATGCTGGCTATATGGCCTTGGAGTTGTCTACGGACAACGCCGGCTCTTCAGCTTATTTACTTATTTATTTATTTACAGTATTTCTATTCCGCCCTTCTCCTCACCCCGCAGGGGACTCAGGGCGGGTTACAATGTACATATACATGGCAAACATCCAATGCCACAGACACACAACATATATATAGACAGACACACAGAGGCTATTCAACATTCCAGCTTTTTCATGAGAGTATTCTGGCCACCAGGGGAGCTGTTGCTTCACCATCCCTTTGTGACACTGATGAAGTACTTCCTCATTCTTTGCATGCTTGCTGGAGATTTGTATGGTGTTATTGTCAGAGTTTGGTGGTGCACAGCAGAAGGATTAGGGGCAGCTTTTGGCTATACAATAATCTGGCAGTTATGTCCAGTAGAACAAACTTTCTACTGGACATGTGACCTTGAGAGGAGTAAGATAAGGTTTGCTCTTGCTGGGAAGAGAAGGGAGTAGCCAGTCTCAGCAAGAGAGAAGATAAGCAGGTGTGAAGAGACTTTCGTTTTGACTGGTTCCTGAATTGTAGCTCGCTGTAGTAAGACGTGTCTATTGAATGTGCTTAGTAAACGTAGTTTCTTTTGTAACTCAAAGCCTGCAGAGTCCTCATTTTACAAACCAGTGTCTGCTGATCTAGCAATCCTTCTGCTGTGCACCGCCAAACTCTGACAGTCATAAGGGGTACCTAAATTTCCTACTTGACAGATGCGACTGTCTTTCGGGCTGCAAAGGTCGACAGCAAGCTACACAAATTGGTTGGAAGCTCACTCCAACTCAGGCTGGCTTCAAACTCACGACCTTTTGGTCAGTAGTGATCTTAATGCAGCTGACTCCCATCCAACTGCGCCACAGTCCCGGTGCTTAGAAATGGAGATGAGCACCAGAGTCCTGGAGTCGGACACGACTAGACTTCATGTCAGGGGAAAACCTTTACCTTTTACCTCCAGCTAACACCTCCCAACAAAGGATTCTCCCAAGCAGGAAGCAGCCAGTCTTTGAATCTGCAAGGCCATTCATTGCTAATCAAGGTTGGCCAACTGCAACATTCACAGCTGCCTCCGACAAGACCTCACAACCTCTGAGGATACCTGCCATAGATGTGGGCAAAACGTCAGGAGAGAATGCTTCTGGAACATGGAAAACTCACGGCAACCCATTGTCTAAGGTGTCAATGGAATCTCTTCACCTGCCATTTGAATCCAGCGCATCCCAGTCTCCGGAGCGACCCAAAGCAAGCTCGCCTTCTCCTCAAATATTTCAACATCGCTCTCAGCCTTCTTTCCTCCAAGATAAACAGACCCAGCTTCGTTCCTTCCAAACCTTGGATCACCGTAGTCACACATTTCTGGACATCTCGTCAATCTCCTCCTTGAATGGTGAGGTCTGACATCTCTTTGAATCCTCCCCAAAATAGCTCTCTGCTTCCCAGGTGTGCCAACCAGGTTAAGATCCCCGGACAAGCCATAACCGAACCTGAACCATGATGCATCCCTGGTTCCTTACCTTGATCCGGGCTGAGGCATCGGATGGCGTTCAAATCATCCATCTTCCAGCCGGAGAGGCAACGGAGGGAGCCACTGGAGGAGGACCTACCGAGCTCAGATCCAGAAGCATCCCCCAGCCTCCGAGATCGTATTTAGAAAGCATGAATAAGTGTGTCATGCATACAGAAGTATGCGCCTTAATGTCAGAGCAGAAAGTTCTTTGGAGAGGAGGCTGCCTCCTCGCGCGGGGTTCATGCTGCAGGTAGGCAGGCGAGCCGGAGAGCGAAGGCGGCAGGGACCAGCCGGGGAAATGTGCCAGCTCCTTTCCTGATCAGCCACCTGGGATGCATTGCTTGTTAACCCTCCGCCACCCATCTCCGAGGAGGAGGACCACGGCGGTTTGATTTATTGGCACGGCAAGGCTCGGAAGGAAGGAAGGAAGGAAGGAAGGAAGGAAGGAAGGAAGGGTGCCATCCTGCCTGCCCCGGGGACACTCGTTCCCCCAAATAAAGGCGCCTGCCAGAAATTTCACTTCGGCACAAAAGCAACACTGCTCTATTATCAGTAATTTTCAACAGTAAGCAAACCGTATTTTGGCACCACCCCCCCCCCCAACCAATCACTGATATATATTTTCTGTTCGGCGTGGGAGTTCTGTGTGCCATATTTGGTTCAATTCCATCATTGGTTGAGTTCAGAATGCTCTTTGATTGTAGGTGTATGTTGTTCATTCGTTCAGTCGTCTCCGACTCTTCGTGACCTCATGGACCAGCCGACGCCAGAGCTCCCTGTCGGCCGTCACCACCCCCAGCTCCTTCAAGGTCAGTCCAGTCCCTTCAAGGATGCCATCCATCCATCTTGCCCTTGGTCGGCCCCTCTTCCTTTTGCCTTCCACTTTCCCCAGCATCATTCCCTTCTCTAGGCTTGGCTGTCTCCTCATGATGTGGCATTCAAAGGACTTCCACTTTGTCTCTAGTCTCCTTCCCTCCAGTGAGCAGCCGGGCTTTCTTTCCTGGAGGATGGACTGGTTGGATCTTCTCGCAGTCCAAGGCACTCTCAGCACTTTCCTCCAGCACCACAGCTCAAAAGCATCTCTCTTCCTTCGCTCAGCCTTCCCGAAGGTCCAGCTCTCACATCCGTAGGTGACTACAGGGAAGACCATGGCTTTGACTAGGCAATGGATCTTGGTTGCCAGTCTGATGTCTCTGCTCTTTACTATTTTATTGAGACTGGACATTGCTCTCCTCCCAAGAAGGAAGCGTCTCCTGATTTCCTGGCCACAGTCTGCATCTGCAGTCATCTTTGCACCTAGAAATACAAAGTCTGTCACGGCCTCCACGGTTTCTCCCTCTATTTTCCAGTTGTCAATCATTCTTGTTGCCATAATCTTGGATTTTTTGACGTTTAGCTGCAACCCGGCTTTTGCGCTTTCTTCTTTCACCTTGATTAGAAGGCTCCTCAGCTCCTCCTCGCTTTCGGCCATCAGAGTGGTGTCATCTGCATATCTGAGGTTGTTAATGTTTCTTCCAGCCATTTCCACCCCAGCCTTGCATTCCTCAAGCCCCGCACATCCTCGCATGATGTGTTCTGCATACACGTTACAAAGGTTGGGTGAGAGGATGCAGCCTTGCCGGACGCCTTTCCCAATCTTGAACCCGTCTCCTGTTCCGTGGTCAGTTCTGACTGTTGCTAGTATAGAAGGATGTTATTTCCAACGCTTGCTAGTTCAGCACAGGCCAACACACATTTTGATGTCTCGAATGTTAGACCTGTTTCTGGGTGCATTTGACCCCCTAATTTTCCCCCCATCAGCTCCAGTATTAGAGATACAGAATGTAGGCCATAGTCTCGCTTATCCAACATGAACAGGCTGGCAGAGTGTTGGATAAGTGAAAATGTTGGATCGTAAGGAGAGATTCAGGAAAAGTCTATTAAATGTCAAATTACGTTCTGATTTTACAAATTACACACCCAAAAATCATGTTTTACAACAACGTGACAGGAAAGGCAGCTCAATACACGGTAATGTTATGTAGTCAGTACTGCATTTACAAATTTAACACCAAAGCATTGCAATGTATTGAGACATCTGTGGATCTGGGTAGGAGGCAGACGGCATTGGATAACACGGAAGGTTGGATGAGCGAAGGATGGATAAGCGGGACTCTACTGTAGTTTATTTAGGGGGCTGTGTTACTTTTGGGGAGAAGAAGCAAACAGATGGGCAGCTCTCCCAGTGACATCATATTCTATTCCTGTTTTGCCTCCGATTCAAAACATGGTGAATAAATAAAGCCGCATCTGCAAACGAGACTTAATCATGCCTCATTTGCGGGCTGGCCGAGGGGATGCTGAGCCGAAATGACAGGGGGAAAGAGAGGGAGATTATACTTTTTGGAGCCAATTCCTGTGATTATGCCGTCTCATTGAGAGATCACATGCCCTCTTAGGTTATTAATTCGTTTTGAAATTCTGATCCTATCAGAGCATCCTCCTCCCCGCCGCAGAGCTCTTCCTTTAGAGGATGAAATGCTATCAATTAATCATCATTAGGCTGCCTGATGAAGGATCCGTTTACAACACGGAGCGGGGAAGAAGCCGTGTCGGGTAGAATGACAACTCACCAGGTCCTTGAGGGTTTTTGAACTTCTGGCATTCCAACACTTTGGAAATAATAAATGACCCAAAGAGTCTCCAAAAGGAAGCTAAGAATGTTGTCGAGGGCAACCCAGGCCCCTGCCTTCAAGCTGGTGTGACCAGCAGCAGGGAGTTCCACAGTTCCTGGATGCCAAAATTGGGCCAAACTGATGAAATGTGCCCCTACAGCAAGCTCAACCAGGGACTCTACACAGCCGTGTACTCTCTCCTTTCACTCCCTTGCTAGCCCCAACAATGTAACTAATCCCTAAATAAAGATGAATGAAGTTGCAACTTTTTAACTCTCTAGCTTGATACTATGTGTCTCTTTATTTCCTGAAACTATCCTAATGCATGAAACTAACCTTTTCCAGGCCACGGGAGACTTCAGGCCTGTCCGGAATGCCTTTTTGGTGTTCCGGAGAGGCCGAATCTGCGCTCCTCCAAACCGCGGATATGGAAACCCCCAGGGGCCCCCGTATCCGCGAGATGGCGGATCACCTCCATTTTGGTGGCATATTTTTCCTAGCTTAATTCTAACACTATCTGCTATCTCGCTTTTTGCATTTCGGGCTTCAATGCCTGGGGAATAATCTTTAAAGTTTTAAGAATATAATTTCAAAGAAACAGCTGATTGTCGAAAGACCGGGGCTTGGCAGAGGCGATGGAACGGCGAAAGGCAGCAGCAGCGCAGCAGCAGCGAGGCCGGTCTTTTGACAATCAGCTCCTATCGACTTCAAGAAGCTGCTGGAGAGACTTGTTGATGCTCTTGAACTCATAGTGTGCTCACACAAACATACCTTCTTACCTACTTTTTGGAGCATCCAGGCCATAAAAGCTCATTTTTAAAAAAAATTTAGGGCAGTCGTTCTCAACCTTCCTAATGCTGCAACCCCTTAATACATTTCCTCATGTTGTGGTGACTCCCAACTATAACATTTTCATTGCTACTTCATAATGGTCATTTTGCTCCTCTTATGAATCTATATAAATAAAAATGTGATGTTCGTTTGTGGGATTAACAGAACTCAAAAACCACTGGACGAATTGACACCAAATTTGGCAGCAAAACACATTCTAATCCGATCTATGTCTTTCAAACAAAAAAAAACATTAAAAAAGAAGGGGAAATAACTTTAAAATGTCCCAAAAAGAAAAATGCCTTACAGAGCATGCGCAAAAGCCCCTCTCCCCATTGCGCGAGAAGAATGAAGCACCAATCATTGTGAGGGAAGAGAAGCCTCACCATTGAGTCCCTTTCCATGCAGGAAGGCAGAGTCCTTTTTCTTTTGGGGAGGGGAGGGATTGAGGAAAGGAAAGAGGGAAGGAAGGAGAAGGCCTGGCCCAATGGAGGGGTGGGCCTTGGTGAGGCAAGCCCCAGCAGCAGCTGGAGCCACCGCAGCAGCTCCATGAGGCCCACGTGGCTACCAGGCAACACTTTCCCCAAGACCAGAGGATTGCAAGGCAAGCCTGGCTGCAGGCTCGGGTTGGGTGAAGGGAGGATGCGAACCATGAGAAGGCCAGCAACTCTCCCACTTGGGCTCCACATCCCCCCTTTCACCCCCCCCCCCAGAAACCTTTGGTGGGAAGAGTTCCCTAGCCCAGGTTGCTTCATGTCTGCAAATCCTCTGTTTTCTGAGGGCCACAGTGACACGTGGCTGGGTACAGCTAGTTGTAATATAAATACAGTGTTCCCTTGCTACTTTGCGGTTCACTTTTAGCGGACTCGCTGTTTCGCAGTTTTCAAAAAATATTAATTTAAAATATATATTGCTGTATTTTTGCTGTTTTGTGGGTTTTTGCCACTGCCGCCATGATACTAACAGGAGCAGGGCGCAGGGAGCATACAACTCCTCTGCTGTACCAGCTCCATGGCTGCCGATTTGCTACCGGGCCCAATTCAAAGTGCTGGCGCTGGCCTTTAAAGCCCTAAACGGTTCTGGCCCAACTTATCTATCCGAACGTATCTCGGCCTATCAGCCCACCAGGACCCTAAGATCTTCTGGGGAGGCCCTGCTCTCTATCCCGCCTGCTTCACAGGTGCGGCTGGCGGGGACGAGAGACAGGGCCTTTCTGTGGTGGCCCCTCGGCTGTGGAACGCCCTTCCCATGGAGGTAAGATCAGCCCCCTCGCTGATGGTGTTTCGAAAAAGACTGAAGACATGGATGTTCGAACAAGCATTCGGTTAACACGGTGCAACGAATCTGATGATCAAGGACTGGTAATCACAGACGATGAAATTGGACTGCGTTTTTAACTAAGAGATGCATTGGTTCGATATTGGTGGCCCAATATTGTATATTATGTATGTGTTTTTATGCTTTTTTTTATGCTTTTTATCTTGAATATTGTTGATTATTGTAATGTTGTAAACCGCGTTGAGTCGCCAATGTAGGCTGAGAAACGGCGGTATACAAGCGCAGTAATAAATAAACCTCCTCCGCCCTCCCTCCCTCCCTCCCTCCATCCTTGAAGGGCCTTTCCTCCTTTCCTTCACTTTATTTTAAGTTTATAAAGACTTAAAATAGTGTATAATTACTAAAATTATGTATAAATATTAAAATAAATATAGCATCCCTACACCACAGTTTTTCAATTAGTGCAGAAGGTCCTGGAACTTAACCCTTGCAATAAGTGAGGGAACACTGTACCTTGATAGGAGAACTAGAAATCCCAGCAACTACAACTTCCAAATGTTTATTTTACTCAAACTCCACCAGTGTTCACATTTGGGCATATTGAGTATTTGTGTAGAGTTTGGTCCAGATCCATCATTGTTTGAGTCCACAGTGATCTCTGGATGCAGGTGAACTACAACTCCAAAACTCAAGGTCAATGCACACCAAACCCTTCCAGTGTTTTGTGTTGATCATTGGAGTTCTGTGCGCCAAGTTTGGTTCAATTCCATCATTGGTGGAGTTCAAAAGGCTCTCTGATGGTGGGTTAACTAAAAATCCCAGCAACTGCAACTCCCAAATGACAAGGTCTATTTTCTCCAAACTCCAGTATTCAAATTTTCTCCAGTATTCAAATTTGTGCCCAATTTGGCCCAGTGAATGAAAATACATCCTGCATGTCAGATATTTACATTACGATTCATAACAGTAGCAAAATGACAGTTACGAAGTAGCAATGAAAATAATGTCATAGTTGGGGGTCACCACAAAAGGAGGAATTGTATTAAGAGGTCGCACCATTAGGAAGGTTGAGATCCACTAGTGTAACACATCCACTTGAACCCACGTTCTTCCTCCAATGGAAGAACAACCTTCTCCACATATGAGGGTTGAATGAAAAGTAATGCCTCCACCTTCATTACTTGGGTTTGGATGGGAATATTTTTTTTAAATCAACCGCAGAAATAATCCTGAGAATGTGCTCTTTAACTCCCACTACTCACTTTTCCACATAATCACCAGACAATTGGATACATTTCTGCCAACGATGAGCAAGTTTTCTGAAGCTATCATGGAAGAAATTGACACTCTGTTTCCACAACCAGTGTCAGCATCCTGGGTGCCCATCATGCACAGATCTTCAAATACCCAAGCAAAGCAATAATGTGACCTACACATTTTTGTGAAATGCCGATTATGCTTGAAATTTCTCTCTGACTGATACGACGATCATCCTGAATCAATCTGTCAACCTTTGCTTGTGGAACTCGATGGTTGCTGTCATAGGACGTCCAACTCTTCGTTTGTCATGCAAGTCAGGTGTTCCCACCTTTAAACTTTCTCGCCCAACGACACACAGTACTCACATCAACACAATCCCCATAAACAGCTTGCATTCTCTTTTCATTACATTTGCTGTCAAAAATTTCATGACTGCATGTTGCTTAAGTCGCATTGATCGACTGTCTTTCCAGAGTTCCATACTTCACATTTTAACAACACAACCGTTCAATGCTAAGGCTTCCCGCCAAAATGGAACTGTAAAGGAGAGTCTACTGAACAAGCCAGTACCTGCTGTATCCCAGTACAGCCATCTGTTGAGGAGTTATAAAGGTGGAGGCATTACTTTGCACTTTAACAACACAACCGTTCAATGCTAAGGCTTCCTGCCAAGATGGAACTGTAGAGGAGAGTCTACTGAACAAGCCAGTACCTGCCGCATACCAGTACAGCCATCTGTTGAGGAGTTATGAAGGTGGAGGCATTACTTTGCACTTTAACAACACAACCGTTCAATGCTAAGTCTTCCCGCTAAAATGGAACTGTAGAGGAGAGTCTACTGAACAAGCCAGTACTTGCAGCATACCAGGACTGCCATCTCTTGAGGAGTTACGAAGGTGGAGGCATTATTTTTCATTTAACCCTCGTATATCGATAATCAATAAAGTTGTGGCACCCTAATTGCATTCTCATGCTTGCGGACCCTATGCTATAAACCATTACAAGTCTTTGGACCGGGCAAAAGGAATATATTTTCAGTGTTTTTCAACCCAGGAGGTAGGGTAAATCATGCCTCTCCTTTTTCTCTGGTGATTTAGTTAAGCAGATAATGGCTATCTGGGAAGGCAGAAGTGTTTTATCATGTCCCAATAAATCCTGTTGATATTTCAAATTATCTGCTTGAACATTTGAGTGTCACCTTCCCATGATATACGGGGTGGGAAAGGCGGGACACGACCATCCATAAGACGTACGCCACCGTCGGAGGAAACCATAACAGATCTGTTTATCACTTATTGCAGAAGATTGCCTTCGGAAGGCAGGTGAGCAACGTAAATGGTATCCAAGGGAGTCACATTACATCGTTCTGATCATCTTCCAAATCTGCGTGCATGCCATCACTCACGGCATCCGGGAGGTCATTCTGTGCCAAAGGAAGAATCATCTCTTCCGCTTCGGGCTGTAACGAGGAGGTTTTCTCGCTTCCCGTTTTTGTTTCTACGGCACGGTGAAAAATGAAATAAAACACACATGGCATGCCCTTTCCAAACCACATCAGAGTGGGCCGTGGTGCTAAACAGAATTTAAAGCCCGTGGACACAACGGAGGCTCGGTGCGAAGGCCACGCTGAGAATGGATAGCACTCAATTCAAAGTGCTTGCTTTGGCCTATAAAGCCCTAAACGATTCCAGCCCAGCTTATCTATCCGAACGTGTCTCTTCCTACGAACCCTCCAGGAACTTGAGATCGTCCGAGGAGGCCCTGCTCTCAATCCCGCCTGCTTCGCAAGCAAGTCTGGCGGGGACGAGAGACAGGGCTTTCTCGGTGGTGGCCCCTCGGTTGTGGAACTGCCTGCCTAGCGATATTAGATTAGCCCCCTCCCTCCTGACCTTTTGGAAAAGAATAAAAATGTGGCTCTTCGAGCAAGCATTTGGAACCTCGGAATAGATAGACAAACTTGAATGGGAAAATGACCCAGGAACGGCCCAAGATGATGGAATGGATGAGGATTTGAATGAGAGGACATAGTTCTTTGTTTTTAAATTGTTATTATGCTCTGTCTTTATGTTTAAATGAACTATAATGGGGTTTTTTTTGCTTATTAATGTATGTACATCCAGTCAATAAATAGATTTTGCAACGCAATCGAAAACATACGAGAAACGTCCCCCCTTTTGCCTCGTTGTTCTGGTTACCTGGTATCCACTATCTACCTATCTGTCTATATCATCAACCTATCTATCTATCTATCTATCTATCTAGATCTTTCTATCTATCTATCTATCTATCTATCTATCTATCTATCTCTCTATCTATCATCTATCTATCTATCATCTATCTATCTATATATCTATCTATCTATCTATCTATCTATCTATCTATCTATCATCATATTCTATCTATCTATCTATCCATCCACCCATCTACTTTTATCTCTATCTATCATCTATCTATCTATCTATCTATCTATCTATCTATCTATCATCTATCTATCTATCATCTATCTATCTATCTATCTATCTATCTATCTATCTATCTCTATCTATCTATCTATCTCTATCTATCTATCTATCTATCTATCTATCTCTATCTATCTATCTATCTATCTATCTATCTATCTATCTATCTATCTATCTATCCTTCTATCTATCTATCTATCATCTATCATCTATCATCTATCTATCTATCTATCTATCTATCTATCTATCTATCTATCTATCTATCTATCCATCTACCCATCTATCTACTTATCCATCTATCTATCTATCTATCTATCTATCTATCTATCTATCTATGATAAAGCAGGATATAAATCTATCTATTTATCTATCTATCTATCATCTATCTATCTATCTATCTATCTTATCTATCTATCTATCTATCTATCTATCTATCATCTATCTATCCATCCACCCATCAACTTTTATCTCTATCTATCTATCTATCTATCTATCTATCTATCTATCATCTATCATCTATCTATCTATCTATCTATCTATCTATCTATCTATCTACCTATCATCTATCTATCTATTCTATCATCTATCTATCTATCTATATATCTATCCATCTATCTATCTCTATCTATCATCTATCATCTATCATCTATCTATCTATCTATCATCCCATCTACTATCTATCTATCATCTATCTATCTATCTATCTATCTATCTATCTATCTATCCATCCACCCATCTACTTTTATCTCTATCTATCTATCTATCTATCTATCTATCTATCTATCTATCATCTATCTATCTATTATTTAGGTATTAGGACTGTGCACGGATCCCATTTCCTCCAGTACCTCCGGCACCTTTGGGAGCACGTAACAGGAAGATGCCCCCCACACACTACCACCACCACCACCACCACCACCATCACAAAAACCTGCTCAACTTGAAAGCACACAGGAGCTGATCACGGGCTTCCCCTTGCCATCATGAGCACATGGCGCTGCATGCCTCCTTGCCTTGGAAAGAGGGGTGCATGTGTGACATGCTCCTGCCTGCAGCCAAGCCCCTCCTCTCGAGTATTTACATTACGATTCATAACAGTTATGAAGCTCCGGTTATGGTTGGGGGTCACCACAACATGAGGAAGGTTGAGAACCTCTGATTCATACCCTGCTTTCTCTCTCCACAAAAGCGGCTTACATTAAAAGCATTTTAATAGAAACTGGATAAATAAAACATAGTTGAAAACATCAGCTGTGGAGCTGGAGATGCTTCTTGTTCAACTGACAAAGACTACACTGATTACCACTCCCATCAATATCAATTAATAGCAATTACATGTAATGTTACTTAAGGTTGCCAAAAGAAATGACTTGAAAACAGGCTCTCGGAAATCATTGCATCGTTTCACTCCGTAAATGAAGAATAATGAAGATATTTTATCCTGCCAGGATCAAGCGCTTAATTCATTACATGGCAAAAGGGCCGTAATTGCTCTCAGCTGCAAACTCTGCGAGTCGGTGGTGTCTCTGCAAATACCGGCACTTCTTGGGGTTATGAAGGCAACAAAGTCATGCTTCCTTGTAATTGTAAGTGATGGGTTTTCTCCCCTGTGGCGCTCATGAGGTGTGAAACTGTGTACTAGTGTGAACACAAGAGCGCCATGGGTAATGGGTGAGAGCTTTCAATAATTTGACCAAATTCCGCTCCTGGTTTGAAAGTGTTATTTTCTGTTCAATTGTTCAGTCCTTACTTTGAAAGTAGTTGTTCAACTCCAGGAACTTAGTTTTTGTGGTTGCCACAAACTATGTTGAATTGGTTGAGACTCAATGTTGCACTCCAGGACAGGAATAACCCTCTGACTTTAAAACACCACACGCTGAGTAGGGAAAAACAGTCCTTTCATTAAAGATAAGTAAAAGCAGAAAAGTAAAAAAGCACTTTAAAGGAATAGGTAAATCCAATTTGGTAAGAAGATAAGCAGGAACAAATTAGTCCAAGGTAGAGTTCAGCAAAGTCCCAAAACAAAGTCCACACTTCTCTAACAAAATCCAAAGAACCAGGAAACGTTGATCACAAGAGACAAAAAGCCAAACCAAGAAACAAGAAATCCTTAAGCATGAATCTTCCAACCACAGCTTCCATGAAACAAGGACAAGAACTGAGCAGGATTCTAAACGATGCTTCATCTGGCTAAATTTCCCATGCTTGGAACTTTTAAGCCATTCCAAGAACCCAGAAACTGGTTTTGCTTTCCTTGAGCGGCCCTTATCTTTTTCTGTATGAGCCTGGCAGAGCGCCGAAGGCCTTGCTCGGCCTGTCTGTTTTGACTAATTTCCGCCTATCTATATGCTCATTAGTTTCTGCAGGTGCCGAGTTGTTTTCAAGCCCCAAATCCTGGGAACTCTCTGGGAGCAATTCAGGGAGTAAACCATCATCCCTATACCCTGTAGGAACATTCTCATGGGAAACTACACTTTGAACAGGTGTCTCTGTCATTCTCTGTATCAATATCACTGACCAAACCATTGCCATCTTGAACCTCATTTACATCATTCCCCACATCCAAAGCAGCCTGATCCTGAAACACAATCACAGGCAGAACTCCAACAATCAGGAGGTTGTTGTTCATTCGTTCAGTCGTCTCCGACTCTTCGTGACCTCATGGACCAGCCCACGCCAGAGCTCCCTGTCGGCCGTCACCACCCCCAGCTCCCTCAAGGTCAGTCCAGTCACTTCAAGGATGCCATCCATCCATCTTGCCCTTGGTCGGCCCCTCTTCCTTTTGCCTTCCACTTTCCCCAGCATAGTTGTCTTCTCTAGGCTTTCCTGTCTCCTCATGATGTGGCCAAAGTACTTCAACTTTGTCTCTAGTATCCTTCCCTCCAGTGAGCAGTCGGGCTTTATTTCCTGGAGGATGGACTGGTTGGATCTTCTCGCAGTCCAAGGCACTCTCAGAACTTTCCTCCAACACCACAGCTCAAAAGCATCGATCTTCCTTCGCTCAGCCTTCCCGAAGGTCCAGCCTCACATCCGTAGGTTACTACAGGGAATACCATGGCTTTGACTAGGCGGATCTTTGTTGCCAGTCTGATGTCTCTACTCTTCACTATTTTATCGAGACTGGACATTGCTCTCCTCCCAAGAAGTAAGCGTCTTCTGATTTCCTGGCTACAGTCTGCATCTGCACTCATCTTTGCACCTAGAAATACAAAGTCTGTCACGGCCTCCACGGTTTCTCCCTCTATTTCCCAGTTGTCAATCATTCCTGTTGCCATAATCTTGGTTTTTTTGACGTTTAGCTGCAACCCGGCTTTTGCGCTTTCTTCTTTCACCTTGATTAGAAGGCTCCTCAGCTCCTCCTCGCTTTCGGCCATCAGAGTGGTGTCATCTGCATATCTGAGGTTGTTAATGTTTCTTCCAGCAATTTTCACCCCAGCTTTGCATTCATCAGCCCCGCACATCCTCGCATGATGTGTTCTGCATACAAGTTAAAAAGGTTGGGTGAGAGGATGCAGCCTTGCCGTACGCCTTTCCCAATCTTGAACCAGTCTGTTGTTGCATGGTCAGTTCTGACTGTTGCTACTTGGTCCTTGTACAGATTCCTCAGGAGAGAGACAAGGTGGCTTGGGATGCCCATCCCACTAAGAACTTGCCACAATTTATTATGATCCACACAGTCAAAGGCTTTAGAATAGTCAATGACGCAGAAATAGATGTTTTTCTGAAACTCCCTGCCTTTCTCCATTCTCCAGCGTATATTGGCAATCTGGTCTCTTCTTCCTCTGCCTTTTCTAAACCCAGCTTGAACATCTGGCAACTCTCGCTCCATGTATTGCTGGAGTCTTCCTTGCAGGATCTTGAGCATTACCTTACTGGCATGAGAAATAAGGGCCACTGTACGGAAGTTTGAGCAGTCGTTCGCATTTCCCTTTTTTGGTATGGGGATATAAGTTGATTTTTTCCAGTCTGATGGCCATTCTTGTGTTTTCCATATTTGCTGGCATATGGCATGCATCACCTTGACAGCATCATCTTTTAAGATTTTAAACAGTTCAGCTGGGATCCCGTCGTCTCCTGCTGCCTTGTTGTTAGCAATGCTTCTTAAGGCCCATTCAACCTCACTCCTCAGGATGTCTGGTTCTAATTCATTCACCACACCGTCAAAGCTATCCTCGATATTATTATCCTTCCTATACAGATCTTCTGTATAGTCTCGCCACCTTCTCTTGATCTCTTCAGCTTCTGTTAGGTCCCTGCCATCTTTGTTTCTTATCATTCCCATTTTTGCCTGAAATTTATCTCCAATGTTTCTAATTTTCTGGAAGAGGTCTCTTGTCCTTCCTATTCTGTTGTCTTCTTCCACTTCCATGCATTGCTTATTTAAAAATAGTTCCTTATCTCTTCTGGCTAACCTCTGGAATTGCGCATTTAACTGGGCATATCTCCCCTTACTATCCCTGTTTCCTTTTGCTTTCCTCCTTTCTTGGCTACTTCCAGTGTCTCAGCAGACAACCATTTTGCCTTCTTGGTTTTCTTTTTCTTTGGGACGTACTTTGTTGCAGCCTCCTGACCAATGTCTCGGACTTCTGTCCATAGTTCTTCTGGGACTCTGTTTACTAAATCTAGTCCTTCAAATCTGTTCTTCACTTCCACTGTATATTCGCTAGGAATGTTAGTGAGATCATATCTAACTGGTCTGTGTATTTTCCCTGATCTCTTTAGTTTTATTCTAAATTGGGCAATAAGAAGTTCGTGATCTGAGCTACAGTCAGCCCCAGGTCTTGTTTTCACCGACTGGATGGGTGTCCGCCACCTTTGGCTGCAAAGGATGTAGTCAATCTGATTTCGGTGTTGACCATCTGGTGAGGTCCATGTATAAAGCCGTCTTTTAGGTTGTTGGAAGAGAGTATTAGTTATACACAGCGAGTTTTCCTGGCAAGATTCTATCAGCCTGCGTCCCGCTTCATTTTGTTCTCCCAGACCATGCTTGCCTGTGATCCCAGTTGTCATTTGACTTCCCACCTTGGCATTCCAGTCTCCTGTAATGAAAATAATGGCTCTTTTTGGTGTATTATCCAGTAGGTCCTGCAGATCCTCATAGAACTGATCTACTTCTGCTTCTTCAGCAGCTGTGGTTGGGGCGTATATTTGGATCACTGTAATGTTGAAAGGCTTTCCTTGCACTCGAATTGAGATCATTCTGTCATTTTTTGGGTTGTATCCAAGCACCGCTTTAGCGAATTTCTTATTAATTATGAAGGCTACTCCATTTCTTCGATGTTCCTCTTGTCCGCAGTAGTAGATCTGGTGGTCATCTGATGTGAAGTGGCCCATTCCAGTCCATTTCAGTTCGCTGACCCCCAGAATGTCTATCTTTAGTGTTGACATCTCACCAATAACAACATCCAATTTGCCCTGGCTCATAGATCTTACATTCCAGGTTCCTATGGTGTGTTGATCTTTAGAGCATCATCGGATTCGTCGTTCGCCTCCAGTACCGTCGGCCGCTAGCCTTCCTTTCGGCTTTGAGCTAGCTGCGTCATCACATCTGGGGCTAGTTGAACTTATCCTCTGCTCCTCCCCAGTAGCATTTTGGCCATCTTCCGACCTGGGAGTCCCATCTTCCAATGGCATACCGACATATGAGATAGTCATTGTGAAAAATAGGTGTAGCTTGCCACCTAGTGGCTATTTTAGGTGTTTACATGAATCTAAGAGGAATAAATGAGCACCAACAGCATCCCAACGTTACAAGAAGATAGCCACTGTAGGTTTTCTCTTTGTTTGTTAGTCGGAACAGTTAGATATTTTAATTCCAGCCAAAAATATATACTTTTTAGCAAAGGGAGGGGTTAACACCCCTGTTGTGGTGTTTGCTTTGCTCTCTGTACTGCATTGAGAAGATTTCCCCTCACATTCTGTCCCTGTGAGAATTGGATTTTGGAAAATTTGGCTAGTTGTGGAAACAAAGATTGGTGGCAAAACTCCAGTGGAGACAGTTTTCCTCATGATAATAACTCTTCCAGGAGTGAATTTTCCTTCCAAGGGTTAGAGTTCTCTCACTTCCTGTTGTCTCACCCCTGTTCTTAACTATGAGTCATTTGTAAGACAGATGTTTGTAACTTGAGGACTGGCTATATTCTGCCACTTCAGGCTGCAAGCGTGGCATGAAAAGTGTTGAAGATGCTCTACATCACCCAGTATCAAATATTCATCAAGATTCAGTAGAAAGATTTTGGGGGTTCCTCAGAGGACGAGGGGGATGATGGGTTTCCCATTCATGAGTCTATGTGTGATCAGGGTGATTTGCAGGCCTCACATCGGAGAGAAGTGCTGGCAGTTGCAGAAGAGACAGGAGATGTTTGGGATTCCAATGTCCATTCCTTAGCAACCAGGGAAAAGTCTGTTTTTCTTGGGAATCAGGCTTCTGCAGATGCAGATGGGGAGTTTTCCCATGATATCAGATTAGGCCTCTGCACGGAGGGAGTCAAGGATAGATTAATTGGGCATTCAGAAAGACTCTGTGAGAAATCCTTGAGACCCAAAGGACTCAAAGGCATGATCTCATGGATTCTTGGTCGGGTCTGAGCTTAAATTAAGTGATGTTTACTGGGTGTCTCCAGAGCAGACAACTTTGCTATAGATTCAAGACCCTGTTTCAGCTCTCATGCTCATGATTCAAATCTCTTGTGCTTGCCTATGTTTCTGAAAGAACTTTGCCTTGGTGAAGTTACTATTTTCATGCTTATGGATTGATGCCTATGTTCTTGACTTTCTGGATTTCATGTACCTTGTTACTGACCTTTAGGAAGCTAGTGAAAACCTGGCTGTGCAACAAAGCTTTTGCGGAATGATGTCTGAGACCAGCAATCGACTAATGGTACTGATTACAATATATGGACTGGACATTTGGACTGAGTTGGACACGATTTTATGTTGGTGAATGGCTTTTATGTAATTTTACGTAATTTATGTAATTTATTTTATATGTAATTGGTAACTTAATGTTGTGTATCATGTTTTTAGATTTTCATTGAATCTTTGCTGTTAGCCGGTCTGGGTCCCTCTGCAGAGGTAGAGAAGATCGGGATATAAAAGTTTTAAATAAATAATAATTATAATAATAATAAATTTTGGACTATCGGTCTTTTGTATATATGGACTACTGCTATTTCGTAGCACCTTTTCTACAGCTTTTTGGAAAATGCCCCTTTCCCCCCTGTTGTACAGGCTTTGTAAATAATTTGCTGTAATTAATAACTGCTGGACTCTGCATGGTGCTAGGGGACATGGTGTCCCAAGCCTAGAGTGCAACATAAACAAGGAATAAGTATAGGGGTATCTAGGAATAGCTGAAAGGCGGGATGCAAAAGAATGAATTGGGACTGTTCCAGCCAAATCGGGACATTGGGAGAGTATGTGCACGTAGGAATGTGGATAGAAATGTTGTGGGTTTTTTTTGAGGAAGTATGCTTCTGCCTTCCCTCTAAATAATAAAAAAGATCTAAGAGAACCTGAGCTGCTAAAACGACTACCCTCCAGAGCATCTGAACAAAAAAAAGTTCCTTTGCTCTTTTCAACCAAGGAAGAGGTAAAAACATTGTGACATCTTGTGCCAAAGAGGAGATCTGCTCCTGACAGCCACGCCGCGTCTGGGGTTCATCTGCATTGTTCGGCACTACTTTGTTCTGGTAAAGAAAACTAGTGCCATGATACACTGTGTGCCCTTTTCCTTGGGGTTTTGCAGGAAACACAAAATATGAGCCCGGAGGGCAGGCATAACCCTTGTAAGATTTCTCATTGGGTACATCATTTAGGATCTTCATACCCGCCTCTGCTGAATTTTGATACACAAACAGCACCATTAATAAATGGAATATGTTGTTCTTTGTGTGCTCAACACCTTCTCTTTTCAACCCATCACCCTTCACTGTTGTGCAACGTTCTCAGGGGAAGCAAAATGAGGATACTTCCTCACCAAATCAGAATTCTTCCCATGGGAGTCATAGCTAATACCTAGAGAGCAGGATCAAAATCCAAAATATCCTTAATAGGTTGGAAAGCTGGGTCAAAATGCACAAAATGGAACTTCAACAAGGACAAATGTACCGTACTATACTTAGACAATAGGCATGTGCAAAAAATTGGAAGTTTCGGAAATCGGAAGAAAATCGGAAGCTTTGTAAGTTAGAAGCCATATTCGAAATGTTTGCATGGTTCACAGCAAATATTTTAGAAGCGAGACTTACTCCATACGTTTTGTAAATCTCGGAAGGCTCCCAAAATCAGTTTCATATTCAATGCAAGGCAAGGAAGCAAGGCCGAAAGCTGCCTTAAGTGTTTTGCCATTCCTCTGTGAAATTAATGCAGTCTAGACATTAGCAGAGGGCAAAAGATGGAACAACGCTTTTGGGAACAGCACAGAACTCTGGGAAATGTAGTTTGGGAAGGGAAGAGCCCTATGCCAGGGAATTCAAAAGGCCCTGCCCTAAACTACATTTCCCAGACTGCATCAGTATCAGAAAGCATGAATCAGTTCTTAACTTTGAACTACTTTGTTATTAAACAAAGATTGGCTGGCCATCTATCGGCGCTGCTTTGTTTGTGTTGGAGCTCAGGCTGTGATTGTGTTTAAGGATCAGGGTGCCTTGGATGTGGGGAATGATGACAATGAGGTTCATGAAGGTAATGGCCTTGCTAATGATACTGACGCAGAGAATGACCAGGAGATCCCTGTTCAAAGTGTATTTTCTCATGAGAATGTCCCTGAAGGGTGTGGGGATGGTGGTGTGCTCCCTGAATTGCTACCAGAAGATTCCCATGATTTGGAGCTTGAGAACAGCTCGGCACCTGGTCCAGCTGCAGAAATTAATGAGCAAATAGATAGACGGGATGTGATTAGTCAAAACAGGAGAGCAGATCAGTGGCTCAGGCGCTCTACCAGGCTCAGAGAAAGAAAGATAAGAGATTAAAGGCTAAAGCGAAACCAATTTCTGGGTGCTTGGACATAGCTGAAGGAGGAGATAAAAGTCTCAAGTACAGGATCTGTAGTCAGATGAAGCATCATTTGGAATCAGGTCAAGATCTCATCCCTATTTCTTGGAAGCTTTGCTTGGGAAAGATTCATGTTTAAGTGCCTTTGTTCCATGGTTTTAATTCTTGTATTTTATGATTTTGTGTTCAAGTGCCTTGGATTCATGTTTCCAGTTTTTTATTATTATTATAGAAGTTTCTGCCTTTGTTTTTCATGAACTTTGATGGACTAATGCCCTGGACTATTTTGTTCCGGCTTATCTTCCTACCTAATTGGATTTACCTATTCCTTTAAAATGCTTTTTACTTTACTGCTTTTTAATTATCTTCAATAAACGAATTGCATTTCTACTCAGCTGTGTGGTGTTTAAAGCCAGAGGGCTTTTCCTGGTTTGAAGTGCAACAGATTGTGCTTTTCTTACATGGCAGGGGGTTGGACTAGATGGCCCATTTGGTCTCTTCCAACTCTATGATTCTAGAAGCTATAGCTGAATTGTGCCTTGGCTGCAGAGTTACTAACCAAGGTGTTGCAACTCAGGATAGATTTACCTTGCTCAGAGCAACACCACACACCAAGGCCGTAAGTTTTGTAGTTTATTGAAGAAAAAAACAAAATCAAAAACATAGAAATAAGGTTGCAAAAGTTCAATAGCCAAAACAGAGTCTTAAATGCAAAGGCAGGGTTTCCAAGGTCCAAAGGCAAATAACATGAAGTATAATCCACAAGCACTGCTCAAACAAGAATCCATGGCAGCATGACAAAGTCCCCAGAAACCAAGATCAAAACCAAAGTCCCAAAGAGCCAAAAGCTTTCCCCTAAAGCCGAGGCAATTCCAAAGAAGTTAACAGGGTGTAAGCAAAGTTGCACTGACAAAGGGTTGACTTCAATCAGATTGTTAAATATGCTTTCCTAGCATGAAAGCATTACGTTGACCTCAAACTTCCTATTTGTTAGCAAGCCGAGCACTTCGGCGTACCCTTAATTGCAAACGGTCTTCCTTAACTAAATCCCCATCACCTTCAAGGCCGAATAACTCATTATCCTGGGGCTGCCCAGCCTGGGAATCGATAGACACTGAGCTCAGATGGTGTGGTCGACTCCTCCACCTGCAGCTGTGAAGTTTCTCCGAAATCATGACCATCTTCTAAAACAACATTCCTTTCCCTGGGAAACTGAAACGCTGCCTCGTCTTCAGGATCAACACTGTCTGCCTCAACAACGGGGATATGTTCAGAAATCTGTAACCCATCATCCTCATCATCCTGAGGAACCTCGGGCTCAGAAAGCTCAGGCTCAGACTGAGCCACAACACAAGGAACAACAGCGACCCTTGACTCGAATCCTCTCTCTTGGGTCTATGTCTCCATAGAGCCAGGCATGCATTTGGGGATGAGTGTCCTTTGCACACTTCCAGTCTCCAAGTACACATTTATCTTCTGGTGCCACTTAATGTTTCCTGGGCTCAGAAACTCTGAGTCAACAAGCCTCCTGTGCCTTCCTGGCTATGGCATATGTTTCAGTGTGCCTTTGCAAAAGTAGGTCACGTCCTTCCGTCCTTCTCTCTCTTTCTTTCCCTCTCCTTGCAGGCAGCGCAATTGACTTGTCTCTTTGGGACAAAACGCTCCAGTAACAGACCTGCTGTGAACTTCTCTTTCTCAAGACTGCCATCCCACTTCCAGCGAGTGTTGCTCTTTTCCCTGCAGCAACGGCGCAGTAGTTAAGACCAATGCAAAGTAAACATGTGTCTTATTTGATTTACTCTTCCATGGTTCGTTTGGGGCCAAGTTGGATTTTTTAAAGTCTCGTCTATATTATCATATAATCATAGAGTTGGAAGAGATGACAAGTGCCCTCCAGTCCAAAAACCTCTTCTGCTATAGAGAAAGACACAATCAAAGCACACTCAACAGATGGCCATCCAGGCTCTGCTTTTATTTAAAAAAAATCCAGAGAAGGAGATGCCAAACATCTCTTACTTTCTAAATAGCAACCTTCTACAAGCCTCCTCTACTAGTTATTTGTTATGTATATAATTCAGATTGCTTACTATATTGTATACTAGCTTGGGGACCCGGCGATGCACGGGTTATTTGAGAATGGCATTGTTGGTCCGCCATCCAAATTTAGTCTAGATCCAATGTCAGCTGGGTTCAGTGGGTGTGGGTGAACTACAACTCCCATATGCAAGTCCATGGTCCATTGTCCCTCAAACTGCACCAGGATGTAGAGTGGGTCATGGGGGCTTCGTGTGCCAAGTTTGGTCTTAATCAGTCATTAGTGTGGGTCGCAGTGGTGCCTGGAAGTGAGTGAAGGTACTGCAAGTCCAGTCGTCCATGGTCCATTGTCCCACAAACCACACATGGGGGTCTGTATGCCAAGTTCGATCTTGATCAATCATTGGTGTGGATAGGAATGGTCTCAAGAAGTGAGTGAAGATACTACAATTCCCATCATCCATGGTCCAAAGTCTCCCATTCTGCACCAGGATGTAGAGTGGGTTATGGGGGCTGTGTGTACCAAGTTCGATCTTGATCTGTCATTGGTGTGGGTTGCAGTGGTCTCAGGAAGTGTGTGAAGATACTGGAAGTCCCATTATCCATGGCCCATCCTCCTTCAAACCACAACAGGATGTAGAGTGGGTCATTGTGACTCTGTTTGCCAGGTTTGGTCTTGATCAGTCATTGGATGAGAGTCAAAGTGGTCTCTGGAAATGAGTGAAGGTACTGCAAGTCCCATCATCCATGGTCTGTCCTCCTTCAAACTGCACTGGGATGTAGAGTGGGTCATGGGGGCCCTGTGTGCCAAGTTTGGTCCTGATCTGTCATTGTTGAGGGCCACAGTAGTTTGAAAGAACAGTTCTGAAGATCTTCCCTATATTTTGTGCACTGGCATATCTATGTTCCTGACAGTTCAGAGAGATAACCAGGTATATCAGTCTAACAACTGAGAAGCCTAATTTGCCTGGCATGAAAACGAGTAAGGAAAAGATTCACTTAAACGAGTATTTATTTAGCTCTTTACAAAAGGGTTATGATTATTCCAAATAGCGTGAATGCCAATTCATCTCCAAAAGGGTTAGGTTTCCAAAAAGACTATGGAGATTTCTAGTTTTCCAAAAGGTTATGGTCTCTGAAAGGGCATGCCTTTCCAAAAATGTTGAGTTGGAATCAAGAAAATATTGTTGCAATACAATGCAACTCAGGTGCCAAGCAGAAAAGGAAATCATGGAAGCCATCTGAAAGCAATCTGTGCCATCACACTCAGACACCTTAAAAATAAGACTGCGATGTGCTGCTCTCTTTGTCTGGGCGGACCGCTGGGATCTTTCTCTAAAAGCTCAAACTTTCTGAGTAACTGAGTCCACTTCAAGTATGGAACAGCAAATGGAACATTTATTTCCAAAGTCTTTGTAGACTTGGCACAGCTTATCAAAGTTACAAACAGTCAATTGGTAAAGCATAGAGATGAGCTTTCGTTCATTCAGTTATTGAGGTACCTTTCTCCAAAAAGTAGAAGGAATTCTGGAATCCCTTTACCCTAACCTTGAGCTCCTATGGTCAGAAAAAAAGCAGTTTTTTTCCTTATCTATTGCTCAAAGTTAGCTTTGGAGGCAAATACTCAATACTATCTATCTAACTCAATATAGCTCAATAGTTCTCTATACTTACTTACTTACTTACTTACTTAGGCGATCCCTCGTTGGACGAGTAAGATGGTCTTCCATTATGGATTTCCTTGTGGGTCCGTATGTGGCTGTGGAGCCCTATTCTTGCTCTGCATCTTCTTCCGCAGTGGGGGCATTAGTTTCCAGGTGGAAGGCGGTCCCGGTCGGGGTTGGCTTGACGCGCCTTCCTCCTGGCACGTTTCTCTCTTTCACCCTCCACTCGTGCCTCCTCAAATTCTGCAGCACTGCTGGTCACAGCTGACCTCCAGCTGGAGCGCTCAAGGGCCAGGGCTTCCCAGTTCTCAGTGTCTATGCCAGAGTTTTTAAGGTTGGCTTTGAGCCCATCTTTAAATCTCTTTTCCTGTCCACCATTCCATTTTCCGTTCTTGAGTTCAGAGTAGAGCAACTGCTTTGGGAGACGGTGGTCAGGGCATCCGGACAACGTGGCCGGTCCAGCGGAGTTGATGGCAGAGGACAATCACTTTGATGCTGGTGATCTTTGCTTCTTCCAGCATGCTGACAAATGTCAGCTTGTCTTCCCAAGAGATTTGCAGGATTTTTCGGAGGCAGCGCTGATGGAATCATTCCAGGAGTTGCATGTGACATCAGTAGATAGTCCACGTCTCACAGTCGTATAGCAGGGATGTCAGGCTAAACATGTCGATACCTGGCAAGATTCTGGAAAAGATTGTTAAGGAATTGAATATCTATCTATTTTAACTCAATAGCTCAATATCTCAAATAGTACTTGCAATGGTTTCTCATAGCTATCCTGTTCTGGCCACCAGCACATCTGAATTCTTCCTTTTGACTGAAAAGGCAGGGGAGATTCTAAAATGGAGATCCCTTCCCTGGGAGAAAGGGGCGGGCTCTAAACCCAAAGAGCTGCTCTCTAGGCCAATAGTTGCAAAGAGGCCTGCAGGCTGGCTTTGCAGACTCTGATACTGCTAACCTTTTAGGGCTTTGCAAAGCTGCAGCAGCCCTGAGAGAAATGCAAGGGGAAGACACTTTAAGCAACTAAAAAGGTAATGTAAACCAGACTCCTGGGAACACAATCCCTCCTGTCACAAAATTGGCTGCTCCGATGGACAAGCGCTCTCTGCATTTTCCAGAAAGAATTCCTTCCCAATTATAGTCAGAAGTCCTATGAGATAAAACGCCATGGTGAGGATGGAAAGTCAAAGGGCCTTCCCTAATAGGACAATAAGAACTGGGCTCTCTTTGCCAGGGGATATTCATTGCCGAACCTTCTCCTTGCCCCAAGCCATCTGCTCAAAGCATGTCATGCGCCAAAGCTCAATAATTCTAAAAAATGACTTTATCAATGCAAATGTGCCAAATGCACACACAAAAGACGACCCAATGTCAACATTTTGGGGAAGGGCCTCCCAGCCAATCAGGGGAGAGGTTTTGGGGAGGGGAAGAGTTTTGGCAGCCATTGCTCTCTATAAAGGGGAGCACCTGGCTGAGAGGCTCATTTGGAGCCGGGGAAGGGAAGGGAAAGAGAAAGGGAAGGGAGGTTGTGTTGCAGAAGGGTGGGAAGAAGAGCAGGGCAAGCAAGCAAGCAGAGATAAAGGGCTGTTGCCTGCCTGCCTGCCTGCCTTGCTGCTTGTGTGTTGTTGCTGTTGGGGTTTGGGAGGGGTGGGCACTGCATGGATATTGGGGTGTGTGGGTGCATGGCGTGGGTGGAAAGAACAACACGGAGGAACCAAAGCACTCCAACATTTTTAAAAGTCCCAGCGTTGTAGCAGGTCTCTCTGGCCTCGGTGTTTCTTAGTTTATTGCACATTGCCTCAAAAGAACTAGATCTCCAATCAGTTCAAGCCACTCTTCGAACACAAACTCTCCTTCCTAAAGTTGTGAAATCAGCTTCCAAGGCCAAATGGTCTCTCTGTGTTCTGTTGGTTTTTTGGATTGCTGTGTGCATTGCCACAAAAGACACTACAAATCCCATACATTCAAGCCTCTCCTTCACAAAGTTGTGAAATCGACTTCAAAGGCCCAAAGGTCTCAGGGCTGTTTGTTCTTTTCTTAGGTCTGGAGGACAAGCCCTATGAGGAGCGGCTTAAGGAGCTGGGCATGTTTAGCCTGAAGAAGAGAAGGCTGAGAGGAGACATGATAGCCATGTATAAATATGTGAGAGGAAGCCTCAGGGAGGAGGGAGCAAGCTTGTTTTCTGCTTCCCTGGAGACTAGGACGTGGAACAATGGCTTCAAACTACAAGAGAGGAGATTCCATCTGAACATGAGGAAGAACTTCCTGACTGTGAGAGCCGTTCAGCAGTGGAACTCTCTGCTGTGTGTGTGCGTGTGGTGGAGGCTCCTTCTTTGAAAGCTTTTAAACAGAGGCTGGATGGCCATCTGTCAGGGGTGATTTGAAGGCAATATTCCTGCTTTTGGCAGAATGCGGTTGGACTGGATGATGGCCCAGGAGGTCTCTTCCCACTCTAGGATTCTAGGATTCTATGATTCTAGTTTGCTGTGCGTTGCCACAAAAGACACTACAAATCCCATACATTCAAGCCTCTCCTTCCCTAACTTGTGAAATCGGCTTCCAAGGTCCCAAAAGGTCTCTCTCTGCCATTGACAAAGCAATTCGGAAATCTCAGAAATTTCGGAAAGTTCTTAATTTTTCTGTAAAAAAATCGGAATTTAATTCCAAAACGAAACATACATCCGAAAAGAGTTTTGAACCTTTTTTTTATCAACCAAGCCTAGTGTTCTGTTGCGCGCTGGGCCTGTAAAGAGTTTCCTTTAGAACAGGGCGCGCAACCTTTGCCCAGCAGGAAGCCAGGGGCCCCAAGGAGAAGTTCTCAGAGGTTTTCCACCACAAATAGTCTTTAGATGGCTTGTGAAGTACAACAAAGTCCTTTATTAATGAACAATCAAACAGAAACTTCTCTTGCCTTCAATAAAGCTAAACAAATACTTCCAAATGCAACTGGTGACTTCCTAATCTTGCCCACGAAGGACAGGCAACTGTCTTCAATAACTTCTTCTTTACTTTAAATGAACCCCCCCTTTTTTTTTGAATATTTTTTTATTGAACAGTTTAAAACATAATACATGGAAAGAGGGGGAATATTTAGAGAGAAGATAGAAATGTAGGAAATACAATCAGTAGAGGCACTACCTGGAAAAAAGAAAAAGAGAGAAAGAGAGAGAGAGAAAAATTCAAAAATCCAAAAAAACAAAAAACAAAAACAAAAACAAAAACAAAATAAAATGATTTCCATTCCAATCTCAGGATCTTCTTATCTTTTATTTCATTGTTTGTTTACCTCTTCTTTATTTCTCTCTCTTTCTTTTCGTTTCATAGTCATAAAAGAGAACCCAGTCTGTCTTCTTTATAGAATTCCCGGTATTATTTTTTTTTAGCAAAAAAGTTAACTCATCCATGTCTCTTATTTCTTTTACCTTGTCCACCCACTCATCTACCGTGGGGATTTGTTCTTTTTTCCAAAATTTTGCAAAAATAATTCTTGCCGCTGTTGTAATAAATGTCAATAATTTGTCTTCGTTTTCATCCAATTGTAATTCCAAATCGGTAAAGCCCAACAAATAATATTCTGGTTTTTTCTTAAACTTTCTGTTTAAGATTTTTTGTGTTTCCTCATGGATTAAAGACCAATATTTAGTTGTTTCCGTACAAGTCCACCACATGTGATAGAATGTACCTACTTCTTCACCACACTTCCAACACTTATCCGATGTGTTTTTATACGTATGGCTTAATTTTTCGGGAGTGATGTACCATCTGTGGAACATTTTAAACCAGTTCTCCTTCAATTCCATAGCAAACGTATATTTTAGCTTTTTGTTCCACATTTGTTCCCACTCCCTAAATTGAACTGGTCTCCTTAAGTTTTCCGCCCATTTGATCATACAAGACTTGACCTGTTCTTTTTCTGTTGTCCATAATAAGGGTAGGTTGGCATGCTTATATTTGGTACAATAGAGAAATTAAAGAAAAGAATTTTGGTAACCATTTTGTAAGAGCCTCATTACTAAGAAAAATCCCCGTTTAACTTCTCCCAGGCTGTCTGCAATCTAACCCTTACTGAAGTGGGCTCCGCTACCGGGTCGAACTGCGTCTCAAAGCACCGAGTGGACCTACCAGCAAAGGTTTAGATATTCTCCAGCTGGAGTTCTTTGGTCTTTAGGGCTATTCTCCCCCGGAAAGTCTTCAAAGCTTTGGGGATGCTTCCCTGGAAATTCTTAAAAGTTGAAGCTTTTGTACAGGGGAAGCTTGCACACGTCCCGTACATTAGCTTTCCTTGCTGAGAATAACTTAAAAATGGCTCCCTTCCCTTCCCAATTGCCCTGAGCAAGGGGCGGAACCAAAACTTAACAATGATGGACAGGTGACTTGCCCTATGACTGCAACCAAAGGAAGCCACTTTTCTGCAGAACCCTGAAACCTTGGACTGCAAACAAACATTTAATACAAAGCAAATAAAATTGGAGCCGTACCAACACACCTAGTGTATACATTGGGAAAGTATGCTCTAGCTCTGGGTTGGAAGAGTTCAGTTCAGACCTGGTGACATTGGAATCGGGAATGTTCTATCAATAGAACATTGCGGTTTTTCACAACAACACCAACCATCACCGAAAAGCCATTTCTTTTATCCCAAACCATGGTATTTGACCTGAATCCCACCCACCTAAAATGCAGAGAAGCCTCTTTCTAGGTCACTCGTGGGGTGAGTTTCCCAACAACGCTACTCATCGCCACCTCAAGCCTGACAGCTCCACAAGCCACTCGTTTACAAAAGCATACGCAGAAGGGAGGATTGGCGCAAAGCAACACTTGGGGAAATACTTGACTGGTAGATAAGAGAATAATTCAGATTTGTCTTTATTTCCATGAATGAATTCCCCCCCGATTGTATGTGTCTCCAAAAATACATATATTGTGCCTAAGAGTCTACACAACTGCAAGGGTATGTGTGATGCGGCTCTTTTCTGGTTGCCCAGGGCAACATAACAAAAGACCTGTGTGCGTGTGTGTGTGAGAGAGAGAGGAGACATGTCTCTTTCTCTCTCTCAGACCTTTTGTTCACAATATACTATTTTGTAAGCCGAATTATTCCAAGTATTACAGATAGAGTCACCAAGCGGATCTGGGAAGAAATCCCACCACACTCAGTGGGATTTATGTCTAAGTAAACAAAGCACCCGATTCTGTCTGATCGTGCTAACGAGGTAGAGTCAACCTGGTTTGCATTTGTTCCAAAGTAGGCAAACCAGACAATGTCCACATCAACACTGACAAAGAGCATGCCAAACCCCACCAACGACAGAACTGGGGCAAACTTCCCACACAGACCCTCCATACTTAAGGCCATCCAGTCCAACTCCCTTCATCAGGGGAAGAAAACATATTTATTTATTTATTATTTATTTACAGCTTTTATATTCTGCCCTTCTCACCCCGCAGGTAGGCCAATTTTTGACATACAAACATATACAGACATACACAGAGGCTATTTAACTTTTTCTGGCCGCCAGGGCAGCTGTCGCTTTCATAGAATCATAGAATCATAGAATCAAAGAGTTGGAAGAGACCTCATGGGCCATCCAGTCCAACCCCATTCTGCCAAGAAGCAGGAATATTGCATTCAAATCACCCCTGACAAATGGCCATCCAGCCTCTATTTAAAAGCTTCCAAAGAAGGAGCCTCCACCACACTCCGGGGCAGAGAGTTCCACTGCTGAACAGCTCTCACAGTCAGGAAGTTCTTCCTCATGTTCAGATGGAATCTCCTCTCTTGTAGTTTGAAGCCATTGTTCCATTGCGTCCTAGTCTCCAGGAAGCAGAAAACAAGCTTGCTCCCTCCTCCCTGTGCTTCCTCTCACATATTTATACATGGCTATCATATCTCCTCTCAGCCTTCTCTTCTTCAGGCTAAACATGCCCAGCTCCTTAAGCCGCTCCTCATAGGGCTTGTTCTCCAGACCCTTGATCATTTTAGTCGCCCTCCTCTGGACACATTCCAGCTTGTCAATATCTCTCTTGAATTGGGGTGCCCAGAATTGGACACAATATTCCAGGTAAAGTGGTCTAACCAAAGCAGAATAGAGGGGAAGCATTACTTCCCTAGACCTAGACACTATGCTCCTCTTGATGCAGGCCAAAATCCCATTGGCTTTTTTTGCTCCCACATCACTTTCATCTCCATCTGCGACGCTGATGAAACACTTCCGCATTCCCCACATGCTTCTCCGCTGCAATGCTCTGCTGAGTCTTCTTTATGGCCTCATAAATCAGTTAATTTAGCCTCCCCACACTTTAAGGTGATGCCCAATTTTCCTACTTGACAGATGCAACTGTCTTTTGGGTTGCAAAGGTCGACAACAGGCTACACAATTGGTTGGAAACCCACTCCGACCCGGGCTGGCTTCGAACTCATGACCTTTTGGTCAGAGTGATCTTAATGCAGCTGACACTCAGCCAGCTGCGCCACAATCTGAACTCCACAGCCCTCCTGACAAAGAGCCATCCAGCCATAGATATAAATATATATGATTCACACAGAGAGATATAGTATCATACATTTGAAAGGGACCTCAATTGTATGTTGCATGTTCCAAAGTAGGCAAACCAGACAATCTCTATATTAACACTGACAAAGAAACAGCAAGAAATACTGTTTACCCACAAGCAGAAAGAAACATATATTAGAAACCAACACTTTCTCATTACTTTATTTTCCAGATCACCAGACTGGGCCACAGCAACGCCTGGCAGGGGACGGCTAGTGATAAATAAATAAATAAATAGAAATTTTGATCCATGCCGTTGATTCATTAAATGAATACTGATGTTGATGACAGCTGGAAAGTTGTAAACAAACAAAACAACTCACAGGAAAAGGGCAGCGCGTCAGATATCTGTGTTCCGAGTGAAAGGAAACATAAAGCCACCAGACAGATGTATAGCGCATAATATACATCACACACACTGCTGCCACTAGTTTGGCTTTTTTCTCTTCCTTTCATCTCTTGTTCCAACACAGAGGTTTTGCTCCTTGCCCTCCAACAAAGGTAGAAGGTGAGGTTCAACCTTAAATGGTCACGCTTTATGAGATCTCTCTCTCCCCCGGCAGCACAAAGCAGAGAGATTAGATCAAGACGCTTTTAAGAAGAGGAGCAGAGGCTAAACTCTGCCGAGGGTTTTCAGGAGGGATTTCCCCCTGGGAAACAATAACATCAACTCTTATGGCTCTTACAAAAGGAAGACCATCTTGGAGATATCCCTCATACTATTTACCAAAACCGGGCATCCATCGGGAAGTAACAGCTTGTAATGAAAGGACCAAGGCAGGGACATCTTTGGCCCATCCTCTGTTTGTATATCAGCCAGCAAGCCAATGACTTAAATCAAGGAAAAACAGCTTTCCTAAGATCTACAGAGATATTCGCAGGAACACCTCAAGCAAAGAGTCCAAGAGGGCTGCTGGAGGCCGAGGTGAAGCCAGGAGACTGCATACTGGTGTTGTGCTAACTCTTTTGGACCAGTCTGTGGCGCAACTGCTTGGGAGTCACCTGCATTAAAATCACTACTGACCGAGAGGTCATGAGTGTCGCAACTCAGGATAGATTCACCTTGCTCAAGACACCACCACACACCAAGGCTGTAGGTTTTGTAGTTTATTGAAGAAAAAGCAAAATCAAAAACATAGAAGTAAAGTTGCCAAAGTTCAATAGCCAAAACAGAGTCTTAAATGTAAAGGCAAAGTTCCCAAGATCCAGAGGCAAATAACATGAAGTATATTCCTTTAGCATTGGTTAAACAAGAATCCATGGCAGCATGACAAAGTCCCCAAAAATCAAGAGCAAAACCAAAGTCCCAAAGAGCTAGAAGCTTTCCCCAAAAGCTGAGGTAATTCCAGAGAAGTTAACAGGGTATAAGCAACATTGCACTGACAACAGACAGACTTCAATCAGATCGTTAAATATGTTTCCCCAACATGAAAGCATTATGTTGACCTCGAATTTCACGTTTGTTGGCAAGGCGCGCACTTCGGTGAACCCTTAATTGCAAACGGTCCTGCCTAATCAAATCTCCATCTTCAAGGCCAGATCCCTCTTTATCCTGAGACTGCTCACCCTGGGAACTGAGAGGCCCTGAACTCCCAGATGGGGCCGACTCTTCCACCTGCAGCTGTGAAGTTTCACTATCTTTATCTAAAACAACATTCCTTTCCCTGGGAAACTTTTATCTAAACATTTATCTAAAACAACATTGCTTTTAAGAAGAGGAGCAGAGGCTAAACTCTGCCGAGGGTTTTCAGGAGGGATTTCCCCCTGGGAAACAATAACATCAACTCTTATGGCTCTTACAAAAGGAAGACCATCTTGGAGATATCCCTCATACTATTTACCAAAACCGGGCATCCATCGGGAAGTAACAGCTTGTAATGAAAGGACCAAGGCATTGACATCTCCGGCCCATCCTCTGTTTGGATATCAGCCAGAAAGCCAATGCCTTAAATCAAGGAATAGCTTCCTAAGATCTACAGAGATACTCGCAGGAACACCTCAGCAAGCAAGAGTCCAAAAGTGGCAGGCTAAAACCCAAAACCTCAATCAGTGGCCAATACCAGATGAGAGCGGATGACTAGGACAGTTTTAAATGGTGTATTTTAATATTTTGATAAATGTTTTTTCATAGTTATGTATGTGTATGTGAATTTGTGTCCCAACATTAAATTTTTCCCATGTATATGCTGTGCCCCGCCCTGAGTCCCCTGAGTCGGGGTGAGAAGAAGGGCGGAATATCAATGTTTTAATTAAAATAATAAATAAATGAGAGCAACCACAGATCAGCTACTACAATGCAACTTGAGCCCTGCCACATGCACAATGGAGGTCCTTCTCACAGCGACACCCGAGGCACTCCAAGTGGCCAGCTTCTGGTCAAAGGACATTTAATACAATGCCAAGTTTTTAACTATCAAGCAAAAAGTGGGCGCTAGAAACAATATCATACGAAAGCTGACTGGCACAACCTGGGGATCACAACCAGACACAGTGAAGACATCTGCCCTTGCGCTATGCTACTCTGCTGCTGAGTACGCATGCCCAGTGTGGAACACATCTCACCACGCTAAAACAGTGGATGTGGCTCTTAATGAGACATGCCACATTATCACAGGGTGCCTGCGCCCTACACCACTGGAGAAATTACACTGTCTAGCTGGTATTGCACCACCTGACATCTGCCGGGAAGTAGCAGCCAATAGTGAAAGGACCAAGGCAGAGACATCTCCAGCTCATCCCTTGTTTGGGTATCAGGCAGCATGTCAACGACTTAAATCTAGACATAGTTTTCTAAGATCTACAGAGACACTCGCTGGAACACCTCAGCAAGCGAGAGTCCAAAAGTGGCAGGCTCAAACCCAGAACCTCAAACAATGGCTGATACCCAATGAGAGACTCCCCCCTGGGCACACAGAAGACTGGGCGACTTGGAAGGCGCTGAACAGACTGCGCTCTGGCACCACGAGATGCAGAGCCAACCTCAAGAAATGGGGCCACAAAGTGGAATAATCCACGACATGCGAGTGCGGAGAAGAGCCAACCACTGACCACCTGCTGCAATGCACCCTGAGCCCTTCTTCCACATGATGCACAAGGGAGGACCTCCTTGCGGCAACACCAGAGGCACTCGAAGTGGCCAGAGACTGGTCAAAGGACATTTAATCCACTACCAAGCTTGCAAACTTTGTGTTTTGTTTGTTTGCTTTTTTTTTCATGCAATACAACTGTTTGGTTTGCTCCTGACATGATAAATAAAACTTTGTAGTTTTTCGTATACATTATAACTGTATTCTCAATCCACTTCTGACACGATAAAGAAATAACTACAGGTAAACAGCTTTCAACAGAATGCTGCCCAACGAAAGTGGCTCAACGAGATGGACCCTCTTCTGATCTGGGATCCAATGATCCACTTGCCCGCTTATGCAACTGGAACAGAACCTAGAGCTGGAGTACGTAAAATGCACAGAAATGGTGCCATTTTTGCCATTTTTAACGTCCCCAAACATGAAACAGAAAAGGAAAGGGGAACAGGTTCCTGTTCCCAAATGGAGACGAATAGCTCTTGTCCAATCACACCTGTCTCATCCCTGGCCGCTCTACCTGCCTGCGTGGCAAATGCTAATGGAATTAGCTCCGATGATCTGATTCCTTTTGACGGCCAACGGAATGGGTTTGCCACATTTTAAAGGGAAACGCTAAGTGAACGCTTCTTTCCAGTCGTAATAAATCCTTGCATCTCTGGAGATGTCCGTTGTACAAGATACAACTACAGTGTTTCCTCGCTACTTTGCGGTTCGCTTTTCGCAGACTGGCTATTTGATCCTTCCTTTCCTCCCTTTTGTCCTTCCTTCCTTCCCTTTTATCTTCCCTCCCTCTTCCCTCTTTGTCCTTCCATCCTTTCCTTTCTCCCTTTTGTCCTTCCTTTCTTCCCTCTCTCCCTCCCTTTCCTCCTCCTTCCTTCCTTCCCTTTTCTTTCCTCCCTTCCCTCTCTCCCTCTTTCTCCTTTCACCCTTCCCTTCCTTTATTCCATCCTTCTCTTCCTCCCTCCCTCCTTTCTATTTTTCCTTCCCTCCCTTCCTTCCCTTCCACCCTTTCTTCCTTCCCTCTCTCCCTCTGTCTCCTTCCATCCCTTCCTCCCTTTCATCCTCCCTTCCCTCTCTCCCTCTTTCTCCTTCCACCCTTCCCTTCCTTTATTCTGTCCTTCTCTTCCTCCCTCCCTCCTTTCTATTTTTCCTTCCCTCCCTTCCTTCCCTTCCACCCTTTCTTCCTTCCCTCTCTCCCTCTCTCTCCTTCCATCCCTTCCTCCCTTTCATCCTCCCTTCCCTCTCTCCCTCTTTCTCCTTTCACCCTTCCCTTCCTTTATTCCATCCTTCTCTTCCTCCCTCCCTCCTTTCTATTTTTCCTTCCTCCTTCCCTCCCTCCCTTCCACCCTTTCTTCCTTCCCTCTCTCCCTCTGTATCTTTTCATCCTTCCCTTCCTCCTTTTCAACCTTCCTTCCCTCTCTCACTCTTTCTCCTTCCACCCTTCCTTTATTCCATCCTTCTCTTCCTCCCTCCCTTCCTCCCTCCCTTCTTTCTATTTTTCTTCCATCCTTCCTCCCTTCTTTCCTCCCTCCTTCCCTCTCTCCCTCTTTCTCCTTTTACCCTTCCTATCCTTCCTTTGATCCCTCTTCCCTTCCTTCTTTCTTTCCTTCTTTCCCTTCCACCCTTTCTTCCTTCCCTCTCTCCCTCTGTCTCCTTCCATCCTTCCCTTCCTCCCTTTCATCCTTCCTTCCTCTTTCCTCCCTCCTTCCCTCTCTCCCTCTTTCTCCTTTTACCCTTCCTATCCTTCCTTTGATCCCTCTTCCCTTCCTTCCTTCTTTCCTTCCTCCCTCCCTCCTTCCCTCCCTCCCTCCCTCCCTCCCTCCCTCCTAGCAGGGGGTGCAAGGATGCATCCCATAAGTTAGGAAGTCTGCCCAGGGCCTGGGATGTTTGCTTCTCCATCATCGTTCTGCTTTTCATTTTAGACTCAATCTACACACTCCATTTTTTCTGTTGACTTGCTTTCCAAATATTTAAATTTGTGCGTTTCCAATGGAGAAAACCTTATTTACCGCAGGCATTTTAAAACTGTTCTCCCTTCTGTTTAGGCTTTGGTTCCAAAAAGGGGGAAAGGGTGTGAATTGGGTTTGTCTTTTCTTTCCAGTGTTCCCCAATCCCAGATTCTCCGGCTTTTCTACAGAGAGACTCAGGGGAGTGGAGTGGTCTGAGTCCTGGGCTTCTGGACATGGGAACCTCCTGGAGCCACCTTCTGCTGAGAAGACCCAATGAGAAGGTCACCAGGAGCCCCGTGGTCCTGAAGGCACACAACACCAAGAGCCACAACACACACATAGGCTGGAGGCCATGAGAACATGGGATGGAGAACAGTCACACTTACCTCCAAATCCAGGTGGCCAACATAGAGATCTGAGAAGGTTCCGGCACATGTGCAATTGAGGTTGGCTTCACCTGATTGCGTGGCCAGCTGCAAGGCCTTCTTCTGCACAGCCATTAAAGGCACAGGCGCCTTTTTCCCTCAGGGTGGTGGCCCCCAACCTTCCCAATGCCACGAGCCCTGAATACAGTTCCTCAGGGTGTGGTGACCCCCAACCATCACATTATTCTCCTCGCTACTGCATAATGGTAACTCTGCTACTGTTATGAATCGTCATGGAAATATCTAATAGGCAGGATGGATTGACCTTGAATTTGGGAGTTGTGGTTCACCTACATCCAGAGAGCACCATGGAGTCAAACAACGATGGATCTGGATCTAACTTAGCACACAGAACTCCCACGACCAAGGGTTTGGTGGGCATTGACCTAGCGTTTTGGAGTTGTAGTTCACCTACATCCAGAGAGCACCATGGATGCAAACAACAATGGATCTGGACCAAACTTGGCTCGAATACTCAATATGCCCAAATGTGAACACTGGTGGAGTTTGGGGAACATAGAGCTTGACATTTGGGAGTTGTAGTTGCTGGGATTTATAGTTCACCTATGTCACAATGCCAGGGCTCTGCCTGTACCCAGGTAGAGATGAACCAAACAAACACCCAGTTTGTATCAAACAGCTTAGTTAAAACAGCACTTATAGTTCACCTAAAATCAGAGAGCATTCTGAACTCCACCTAAGATGTAATTGAACCAAACTTGGCACACAGAACTCCCATGACCAAGGGTTTGGTGGGCATTGACCTTGAGTTTGGGAGTTGTAGTTCACCTACATCCAGAGAGCACTGTGGACTCAAACATAATGATGGATCTGGACCAAACTTGACACAAATATTCAATATGCACAAAATGTGAACACTGGGTGTGTTTGGGGAAAATAGACCTTGACATATGTGAGTTGTAGTTACTGGGATGTATAGTTCACCTACAATCAAAGAGCATTCTGAACTCCACCAAATACTATTGACCCACAAGCATAAAGAAACTGCATATATTAGAAACCAGCACTTTCTAATTACTTTATTTTCCAGACCACCAGGCTGGGCCACAGCAACGCCTGGCAGGGGACCGCTAGTGCGTATGTGTGTGTGTGTGTGTGTGTGTGTATATATATATATATATATATATATATATATATATATATACACTATTTTAAAGTACAACCATACTAAATGAACTCAATAACCTAAACGAGAGATTTCCAAACATCTCATGTTGGTGGCCTTTACCTCTCCTCTCTCTGTCACCTCAGAATGTTGGAATGTTGAGGCTGGCCAATCAGAGATCATATGCAAATTGTACCGCAGTGGCAACCAATCAGATAGCTGCCACAGCCTCAGGCCTTTACCTCTCCTCTCTCTGTCACCTCAGAATGTTGGAATGTTGAGGCTGGCCAATCAGAGATCATATGCAAATTGTACCGCAGTGGCAACCAATCAGATAGCTGCCACAGCCTCAGGCCTTTACCTCTCCTCTCTCTGTCACCTCAGAATGTTGGAATGTTGAGGCTGGCCAATCAGAGATCATATGCAAATTGTACCGCAGTGGCAACCAATCAGATAGCTGCCACAGCCTCAGGCCTTTACCTCTCCTCTCTCTGTCACCTCAGAATGTTGGAATGTTGAGGCTGGCCAATCAAAGACCCTATGCAAATAATACCACAGTGGCAAACAATCAGAAAGCTGCCACATACACGTCCGCCCTCCGTATACATACATACATACATACATTCTCTGTATTATATACATGCACTATTTTAAAGTACAACCATACTAAATGAACTCAATAATCACACTTTGTAGACGTGCATCATTCCACAATACAAAAATTCAGTTTTAGCAGCAAACCAGTGGTTAAACCCACCTTTTGTAAGAGTTACAAGTATACACATAAATCTTAATGACAAAACGTATGGGACACAACAGATCTCGTGCAACCCTTTCACCATAGGATTCCATTGTCATAATGTGAGTCTGCTCTTGAGTGGCTGTTCTAGCTTCAGCATTAAGTTGGCTGCCAACTTTCAAACGTCAGCCCTCATTTGCTTCAGTTCGGCTCTAAACAATCCCGACTCTGAAATAATCTCTTGATTTATATCCATTTCCTTGGCTGACTGTTCCAGAGACGTACAGCCTTCGATGGACGTTTTGACAGCTGTCAAACGGCTGCAATAGACAAAGTAGGCCGCCAAATTGAATGCAATTTCTCTTTTCTGCCAGAAGATGTTGCTGCCTTTTCTCAACGTCAACACAGGAGAGCAATACCGAGATCTATGATCAAACGCCAAAGTCTTGAAGTTCAGATAATTGTTTGCTCACTCCCTTTCATGTTATCCGTTCTCTCAGAATTTTCTTCTAAGTCTCGGAAAGAATCCTTTCCACTAAAAGAGATTTAAATAATACCTCTCGCTTCAATTCTCAAGGGCTGAACACAGCTTTATCAAATGCGCTGCCATTGTTTAGTTCATTTCCAGAGATCTCTCGAACGCATTGATTAACCCTTCGGTAATAATCCAATTAAATAGATCAGAGCTTTCCAAATATTTCAATGTTGGTGACACACCATTTTTAGACATGCATCATTTCGTGACACGGTAATTCAGTCTTACTAGCGTCTACACTGCAGAATTGATTGATGGGTTGATTACCTTACTACATTGACCCCTGAGTAAAAATCCAATTAAAAAGATCAGAGCTTTCCAAATATTTCAATGTTGGTGACACATCGTTTTTCGCCATGCATCATTTCGTGACACAGTAATTCAGTCTTACTGGCATCTACACTTGTGCTGTCATGCGCTGGGCCTGTGAAAGAGTCTGTAGACAGGACGTGTTTTCTGAATGCCCAACGGGACGCCGGGGGTGCCTCAGCTGAGAGGCCTTTCAGATTTCCCCACACAAAGTTCTTTTAAAGACTTAGAAAGTTCAACAAAGTGTTTATTGTTGCTTAAATCTTCAATAAATCAAACAAATACTTCAAGGCTTTGAATCAACTGGTGGCTTGCTTAAATCTCGTCCACAAGGGACAGGCAACTTTCTTCATAAACTGTTTCTTCCTTCTACAAGGGAAATCCTTGACCCCTCCCTGGGCAATCTATATTTAGGCTTTGCTGGCGTGGGGCCCCTACACCCGGTTCCAATTTGCATTATGGCTGCCACGAGTGGTCCTTACCACCTTTAGTAGATTTCCATGAGGAAAGAAGGCTTTCAATTCCCAGTGAAGGCTGGCTGTAGAGATTTGGAACTAAATTCCCCAACCAAGGCTATGCTGTCGTTCTCTGTAGAGCGGTGGGACTGGATCCCCCCAGCAAAGCGGGAAAAGATGAAGCTTTCTCCAGGTGGAACTGAGTCACGTCCTGTACGAAAGGCTTCTCTGTGTGGACTGAACTCGAGGTCCCCCTTTCCCCTCCTTAACACAGAAAAAGGGGCGGAACTAAAGAACCTAATGATGATTGATGGATCATTGGCCCTATGATTGCAAACCAAGGGAAGCCACCTTATTGCAAAATGCATGGAACTTTGGAATACATGCAAACACTCAATAGGAAGGAAAAGAAGTGGGAGCTCCTGGTACAGCCGTACCAGCACAACACTGCAGAATTGATTGATGGGTTGATTACCTTACTACATTAACCCTTCAGTAAAAATCCAATTAAATAGATCACCGCTTTCCAAATATTTCAGTGTTGGTGACACACCATTTTTAGACATGCATCATTTTGTGACACGGTAATTCAGTCTTACTAGCATCTACACTGCAGCATTGATTGATGGGTTGCTTACCTTACTACATTGACCCTTCGGTAATAATCCAATTAAATAGATCAGAGCTTTCCAAATATCTCAATGTTGGTGACACATCGTTTTTAGCCATGCATCATTTCGTGACACAGTAATTCAGTCTTACTAGCATCTACACTGCAGAATAACATTATTTTCGTTGCTACTTCACAACTCTCATTTTGCTACTCTTATGAATCGTAATGTAAATATTATATTCATTCACTGGACCAAATTTGGCACAAATACTCGATACACCCACATTTCAATACTGACGGAGTTGGAGGGGATTTATTTAGTCATTTGGGAGTTGTAGTTGCTGGGACTTATAGTTCACCTCCAATCAAAGAGCATTCTGAACTCCACCAAGGATGGAATTGAGCCAAACTTGGCACACAGAACTAACAGATAATACTGGAAGGGTTTGATGGGCATTGACCTTGAGTTTTGGAGTTGTAGTTTGCCTACATCCAGAGAACACTGTGAACTCAGATAATGATGGATCTGAACCAAACTTGGTACAGATACTTGATACGCCCAAATGTGAACACTGGCGGAGTTGGGGTAAATAGACCTTGAGATTAGGGAGTTGTAATTGCTGGGATTTATAGTTCACCTACAATCAAAGAGCATTCAGAACTCCACCAACAATGGAATTGAACCAAACTTGGCACACAAAACTCCCACGACCAACAGACAATTCTGGAAAAGTTTGATGGACATTGACCTTGAGTTTTGGAGTTGTAGTTCGCCTACATCCAGAGAACACTGTGAACTCAGATAATGATGATCAGTTTCTTCCAAGAGCACCTGGAGTTGTGAGGCAACCACACATTCCAAAACTTTGGATTCAGTTTGATATCACTTTAACTGTTGTGACTCAAGGTAGTAGAATCCTGGATGTTGTAGTTTGCACTCTTTGGTAGCGAAGGCGGAAAGCCTTGCAAAACCTTGAGTGATAGAAATTAAAGTGGTATTAAACTGCATTCATTTGACAGTATGGATGCGCCTTTCAAAAACTTGTTAGGACAGGGCAGGGAAAATCTTAATTCTTCTTGAAAGCCAACGAAGAATTCAATGAGACATCTTAATGAGCAGATCACAAATGGGGACAGCGACCTCACAAAGCAAAAGCCAAGACCCAAGAGTCCGGTGGCACCTTGAAGGCGAAGCGACTTCTTACAGCATGAGCGTTGTGGATGACAGGCCATTCCTGCAGTCGCTAATGCAGGGCGATAGCAGCTCCCCTCGACCGAAATTAATTTCTCTTCTATTTATGTATTTAAACATGTCCACCCTGCCTTTCCACCCCACTGGGTCTCCCAGGCAGCTGACAGCCCAAATTTATGAGCAATCTCAAATGCCACCGTCAACAAAACAAACAGATGCACGGTAGGAAGCGAAGGGTTTAAAGCAATGCAGAGAAACCACTGTTAATACTAACAAATGTTGTTTATCTATTGTGCTAGAAGCAAACTGAGAAGACAGTTGTAATGTATTCTTAAAAACACCACAAACGAAGTTCAAAAACTTGGCATTATGCTCAGTGTCCTTTGACCAGTCCATCCTCCAGGAAATAAAGCCCGACTGCTCACTGGAGGGAAGGAGATGAGAGGAAAAGAGGAAGTCCTTTGGCCACATCAGGAGGAGACAAGAAGGCTTGGAGAAGAGAATGATGCTGGGGAAAAAGGAAGGAAAAAGGAAGACCTATCTTCTGTTCACATATCAGCCAGCATGCCAATGACTTAAATCAAGAACAGCTTCCTAAGACCTACAGAAATACTTGCTGGAACACCTCAGCAGGTGAGAGTCCAAAAGTGGCAGGTAAAAACCCGGAATCTCAATCAGTGGCTGAGATGGGAGGCTCCCCCCTGGGCACACAGAAGAATGGGAGACTTGGAAGGTGCTGAAGGTGCCCAAGATGCAGAGCCAACCTTAAGAAATGGGGCCACAAAGTGGAGTCCACGACATGAGAGTGCGGAGAAGAGCAACCACAGACCACTGACTACAATGCAGCCTGAGCCCTACCACATGCACAATGGAGGACCTTCTCACAACATGTCAGAAGCTGCCATGCAGATGTTTGGTTTCTGCTGTTGTTATTTCCAAATTATGGCAATCCTAGGTAAATCTAGCAGGTTCCGTGGGTTCGTGGCAAGAGGTTTGTTTGGAGGAAGTTTACTATGGCCTTCTTTGGAGGCTGAGAGGTTGATTTGCCCACAACCAGCCATGGTGTCTCCATGACCAATCACAATAATAATAATAATAATAATAATAATAATAATAATAATAATAAGCAGTGGTGACAGTGAGTCACTCTGGAAAATTCCTCTCTTGATGTTAACAGTTCCATAGCTTTCGTTGCCCACGAACAACTCAGTTTTCCATTGTTTCATCGCATTTTCGGTGAACTTTCTAATATTTTCACAAACCCCGATGACATCTAGACATTTGATAATTCAACAATGTGGCAGTGAGTCATGTTCTGTCTTCCAGGAGTTTGGCTTGCATTGCCTCTTAGTTGCTTGAAATAGCATCCCTTTGCATTTCCCCCGGGTTGCTACAGCCTCAGCAGCACCCTAATAGTCAAACATTAGCAGAGGCTGGAAGCCAGCCTGCAAGCCTTTTGCTGCTATTGGCTTGAAAAAGTATCTCTTTGGTCTAGAGACCACCCTTTTTCCTGGGGATGAGATCTCCATTTTGGAGAAGCTCTCCTGCCTTCTTCAGTATAGAAAAAGCCTCAGATGTGCTGGTGGCCAAGCTAGGCAGCTCGGACAGGCCATTGTGAGTACTTACCCTCTTGCCTTTGAAACTGGTGCTGAGCTCAGATAGGGAAAGACCTGCTCTTTCTAAAGATAGCAGCTCAGCACTGGGGCAGGGAATATTTCCGGATTTCTCTGCCATTGGGAGAGGCTCTATTACTTCATCCCCAAACTAACCTTGAGCTTAGATAGGGAAAGACCTGCTCTTTCTAAAATTATAGCAGCTCAGGGCTAGGGTAAAGAATCCCAGGATTTTTCTACCATTGGGGAAGGTAACTCAGCAGCTGAAGGAAAAAGGAAGGAACGAACATCTACATGATTTCACAAGTTGACTGTTTGTGTTTTTAACTTCACCAAGCTGTGCCAAGTCTGCCAAGGACTTTGAGAAATAAATATTCTGGTTGAGGTTCAAAATCTGGACTGGCCTCCGTTGCTGAAAAATCTTGAGCTTCTAAGAAAGACCCCCGCAGTTCACCCAGATAAAGAGAGGAGCACATCTTAGTTTTAATTCTATAGTGGAATGTAGGGCTGGGCGGTTTCGTTTCGTTAATTCGTAATTCGTTAAAAATTCATTATTTTTTTATAACGAAGCGATAACGAACCATTCTGGAGCAACTTAAAAACGAAATGAATTTTTAAATTCGTTTCGTAAATGCTTCGGGATTCGTTATGTATTCGTTTCGTTATGGTTTGAGGTCGTTTCGTTATTATTTCCGCATGTCTGGGGCAAGTTTTATAGTTGTTTTTTGTTTAATTAGTGAAAAAAAATTATAATATCACACCAACAGTCAACAACAGAGGGAGAGGGAAGCTTCAGAAGTTCCCCCTGTCCCATTTGGAGGTTTTTTAGCGTATTGCGCGGTCGCGTCCGCCATTAACGAATCGATTCGTTATTGTTTCGTATTTGTTTCGTTAATGTTTCGTAATTTTTTTAACATTCACGAAATTTCGTAAATATCGAACTTTTTAAAAGAAAAAATTCGGAATTCTTTTAAATATCAAAACGCAAAAACCCCCAAAAAATGAATCATTTTAGAAACAATTTTTTCCGTTGTTACCCAGGCCTAGTGTCTGGGTGTGACAGTCAAATGCTTTTTTGTAATCAATCCAAGTTGTATAGAGGTTTGTTTTGTGGCTTTTGCAATTCTCCAGTATCATTTTGTCAATTAGAAGCTGATCTTTTGTTCTACTGGCAAGATGTTATTTTCCTCCAAGTAATCCTGGATTTGATCAGCTATTATTCCTGTCAGCAGTTTGAACATTGTTACCTTACTGGGATCTGCGCGCATTATTCGCCGATACATCACACAGTGTCAGGAGTCAATTTCTGAGGCATGAAAACATCACAAATTCCCTCCGTGACATCCTGGCTGCCTCAATTCTCTCTCTGTGACATTTTGAAGCCAGCAGAGGGTGCTGGAAACCTTGTATTGGAACTTGTGAAGCAACAACTCTAATAAGGAAACTGAGAAGAGGGGGAGATGGGCAGGAAAGGTGTATAAAAGGAAGTGGTGGTGGGAAAAAGTCAGTAGTGTCTTTCTTTGCTGCAGAGATACAAGCAATATATCCATTTCAAAGCAAAACCGGCTTGTGAGTGGTCATTTAATATTGCTATATAGAACCTACAGTCTGACACACAGTCCTAGACACTTGGGAAGGGTCCGACGTGTGTATTGCAGTGATCCCACTGTCAGTAAATCTACAGAAAACTAACCCAGGCTACCAAACAGTAGGAAATTCGTGGATTTGAACTGCCAGCCTTCAGGTCAGCAGTTCAGCAGCACAAGTGCTTAACCCATTGCGCCACCACAGCACAATTACGTCTTATAGCCAGGAATTCTCCAAAGAGAAGAAGCAGCCATTCCTCCCTGTTCCCCAGAAAAAGCTAGAAGCTCCTTTTCCATTTCCATCCTGAGAGCTCCCACAAGCACCTGAAAACAAAGGTCTTGCAAAAGGAGACGCAGGATACCTTCTTTCACAACGCTACCTCGTTTGTCTAGAGCAGTGGTTCTCAACCTTCCTAATGCCACAACCCCTTCGTACGCTTCCTCATGTTATGGTGACCCCCAACCATAAAATTAGTTTTGTTGCTACTTCATGACTCATTTTGCTGCTGTTATGAATAGTAACAGATTGGGGGAGGTGTCGTTGGCGGGATTTATAGTTCACCTACAATCAAAGAGCATTCTGAACTCCACCAATGATGGAACTGAATCAAACTTGGCACACAGAATTCCCATGACCAACAGAAAATACTGGAAGGGCTTGGTGGGCACTGACCTTGAGTTTTGGGAGTTGTAGTTTACCTACATCCAGAGGGAACTGTAGACTCAAACAAAGATGGATCTGGACCAAACTTGGCACGAATTCTCAGTATGCCCAAATGTAAACACTAGTAGAGTTTGGGGGAAATAGACCTTGACGTTTGGAAGTTGTAGTTGCTGGGATTTATAGTTCACCTACAATCAAAGAGCATTCTGAACTCCACCAATGATGGAACTGACTCAAACTTGGCACAGAGAATTCCCATGACCAAGAGAAAATGCTGGAAGGGTTTGGTGGGCACTGACCTTGACATTTGGGAGTTGTAGTTGCTGGGATTTATAGTTCACCTACAATCAAAGAGCATTCGAACTCTACCAAGGATTGAATCGGGCCAAACTTCCCACACAGAACCTCCATGACCAACAGAAAATACTGGAAGGGTTTGGTGGGCACTGACCTTGAGTTTTGGAATTGTAGTTCACCTCCATCCAGAGAACATTGTGGACTCAAACAATGATGGATCTGGATCGAACTTGGCACGAATTCTCAGTATGCCCAAATGTAAACACTAGTAGAGTTTGGGGGAAATAGACCTTGACATTTGGGAGTTGTAGTTGCTGGGATTTATAGTTCACCTACAATCAAAGAGTATTCGAACTCTACCAAGGATTGAATTGGGCCAAACTTCCCACACAGAACCTCCATGACCAACAGAAAATACAGTGTTTTCTGGTGGTCTTTGGTGACCCCTCTGACACCCCCTTGCGACCCTTCCAGGGGTCCCGACCCCCAGGTTGAGAAACACTGGTCTAGAGCCATGCCCACATTCTCTTCCATCAAAGACCACAAACAAACAGGTTTCGGTAGAGAGAGACAACTGAGAGCTGTGATATAAACATTATCCTCCAGGCAGATGAGTTCAATTGATCCCGAAAATATCTGTAATATGAAACAGATGTAATAGGAAAAGGTGGGAAAGGGACAAAGTGTAGAAGAGCCACGGCAGACTCTGTTCACAGTATCGTTCCAGGTTCTGCTAATGAGACCAGCAAAGGCGGAACGTTCCTATTGATCAGCCGAGGGGACTTTGCTGGACCAGATGGATCAATGCCTGGCTGGCTCAAAGGAGAATAATGAGCACCCACGTTCCAAACATCTTCACATCCTCGGCTGGCATGAAGGGAGAAGCTGTACAGTGCAATTGAGATAATGTAGGTTTTCAATTTTTTTACTAAATTGGGAAAAAAATGAAGTGGAAGTAGATTTGATGCGACACGTTCCAATCACAAGGAACCTCATATCTGGGAAACCAAAAATACTAATTGCTTAGCCAGCATATGCAGGGATAAAGTTAGAAAAAGCCAAAGAGCAAAATGAATGAGCTCAGGCTTGCTAAAGAGGTTAAAATCCACAAAAATAACATTTTTTGGGAAAAATACAGAAATTGTAAGGCCACTGCATATAGATGGAAAGCCCTGGCCCTTGAGTGCTCCAGTTGGAGGTCAGCTGCGACCAGCAGTGCTGCAGAATTTGAAGAGGCACGAATGGAGGGCGAAAGAGAGAAACGTGCCAAGAGGAAGGCGCATCAAGCCAACCCCGACCGGGACCGCCTTCCACCTGGAAACCGATGCCCTCACTGCGGGAGAAGATGGTTCGAACTCAAAAATGGAAAACGGAATGTTGGTGGGCACGAAAAGAGATTGAAAGGTGGGCTCAAAACCAACCTTTAAAACTCTGGCATAGACACCGAGAACTGGGAAGCCCTGGCCCTTGAGCGCTCCAGTTGGAGGTCAGCTGTGACCAGCAGTGCTGCAGAATTTGAAGAGGCATGAATGGAGGGCGAAAGAGAGAAATGTGCCAAGAGGAAGGTGCGTCAAGCCAATCCCGACCAGGACCGCCTTCCACCTGGAAACCGATGCCCTCAGCACCATTGACGTCTCTCTGCCATGTTTGGGAGTCTTTCTTTTATTTAACCTCAGCAGACTGAAAGCCAAAACCAAGGTTGCAACAACATCTATTATAGAACTCCAGTATGCTGATGACAATGTTGTCTGTGCGCATTCAGAAGAAGACCTACAAGCCACTCTCAACACCTTCGCAGAAGCATACGGGAAGCTCAGCCTGTCACTGAACATCGAGAAAACCAAAGTGCTCTTCCAGCAGTCACCAGCCAATCTCTCTCCAATGCCAGAGTGTAACATTAGAAAATGTGGACCATTTCCACTCCCTTGGCAGCCACCTCTCCACCAAAGTCAACACTGACACTGAAATACAACACCGCCTGAGCTCTGCAAGTGCAGCATTTTTCCGAATGAAGCAGAGAGTGTTTGAGGACCGGGACATCCGTAGGGAGACCAAGGGGCTTGTTATAAAGCTATTCCCCTCCCAACCCTGCTAAACGCCTGCCAGATGTGGACTGTCTACAGGCGTCACATGCAACTTCTGGAACGATTCCATTCCTACGGATGTCCCGGTCCTCAAACACTCTCTGCTTCATTCGGAAAAATGCTGCACTCGCAGAGCTCAGGCGGTGTTGTATTTCAGTGTCAGTGTTGACTTTTGTGGAGAGGTGGCTGCCACAGCAGGGTTGGGAGGACAATAGCTTTATAAACAAGCACCTTGGTCTCCCTACGGATGTCCTGGTCCTCAAACACTCTCTGCTTCATTTGGAAAAATGCTGCACTCACAGAGCTCAGGCGGTGTTGAGTTTCAGTGTCAATGTTTACATCTGTAGACAGTCCATGTTTCGCAAGCATAGAGCAGGGTTGGGAGGACAATGGCTTTATAGACAAGCCCCTTGGTATCCCTACGGATGTCCCGGTCCTCAAACACTCTCTGCTTCATTGGAAAAATGCTGCACTCGCAGAGCTCAGGCGGTGTTGAGTTTCAGTGTCAATGTTTACATCTGTAGACAGTCCACGTTTTGCAGGCGTATAGCAGGGTTGGGAGGACAATAGCTTTGTAAACAAGCCCCTTGGTCTCCCTACGGATGTCCCGGTCCTCAAACACTCTCTGCTTCATTTGGAAAAATGCTGCACTCGCAGAGCTCAGGCGGTGTTGAGTTTCAGTGTCAATGTTTACATCTGTAGACAGTCCACGTTTTGCAGGCGTATAGCAGGGTTGGGAGGACAATAGCTTTGTAAACAAGCCCCTTGGTCTCCCTACGGATGTCCCGGTCCTCAAACACTCTCTGCTTCATTTGGAAAAATGCTGCACTCACAGAGCTCAAGCAGTGTTGTATTTCACTGTCAATGTTGACTTTGGTGGAGAGGTGGCTGCCAAGGGAGCGGAAATAGCTTTATAAACAAGCCCCTTGGTCTCCCTACGGATGTCCCGGTCCTCAAACACTCTCTGTTTCATTCGGAAGAATGCTGCACTTGCAGAGCTCAGGTGGTGTTGTATTTTAGTGTAAAATGTTGACGTTCTGCAGGGATAGAGCAGGGTTGGGAGGACAATGGCTTTATCAACAAGCCCCTTGGTCTCCCTACGGATGTAGTCCTCAAACACTCTCTGCTTCATTCGGAAAAGCTGCACTCACAGAGCTCAGGTGGTGTTGTATTTCGGTGTCAATGTTGACGTCTGTAGACAGTCCGCATCTCGCAGGCATATAGCAGGGTTGGGAGGACAATAGCTTTATCAACGGTCTCCCTACGGATGTACTGGTCTTCAGACACACTCTGCTTCCTTCGGAGGAATGCTGCACTCGCAGAGCTCAGGCGGTGTTGTATTTCAGTATCAATGTTGACTTTTGTGGAGAGGTGGCTGCCAAGGGAGCGGACATGGCCCACATTTTCTAATGTTACACCCAGAGGCGGCCCTAGGTAATTTTCAATGGTAAGCAAACAGTATTTTGGCCCCCCCCCCCCAACCAATCACTGATATATATTTTCTGTTCGTCGTGGGAGTTCTGTGTGCCATATTTGGTTCAATTCCATCATTGGTGGAGTTCAGAATGCTCTTTGATTGTAGGTGAACTATACATCCTAGTAACTACAACTCGCATATGTCAAGGTCTATTTTCCCCCAAGAGCGCCCCAGGCAACATCGATTCTACCGCGAATGATTACTTTGCATAAGGGTTGAGCCGCCCCTGGTTACACCATGAAGCTGTATCTCTGGCATTGGAGAGGGATTGGCCGGTGACTGCTGGAAGAGCATTTTGGTTTTTTCAATGTTCAATGACAGGCCGAGCTTCTCGTAGGCTTCTGTGAAGGTATTTACTAGAGTGGCTTGTAGGTCTTCTTCTGAATGTGCACAGATGACGTTGTCATCAGCATACTGGAGTTCTATAACAGACTGCAGGAAGAGCATTTTGGTTTTCTCGATGTTCAATGACAGGCCGAGCTTCTTGTATGCTTCTGTGAAGGTGTTCAGAGTGGCTTGTAGGTCTTCTTCTGAATGTGCACAGATGACGTTGTCATCAGCATACTGGAGTTAACAGTATGCTGATAACAGACTGCAGGAAGAGCATTTTGGTTTTCTCGATGTTCAATGACAGGCCGAGCTTCTTGTATGCTTCTGTGAAGGTGTTCAGAGTGGCTTGTAGGTCTTCTTCTGAATGTGCACAGATGACATTGTCATCAGCATACTGGAGTTCTATAACAGACTGCAGGAAGAGCATTTTGGTTTTCTCGATGTTCAATGACAGGCCGAGCTTCTTGTATGCTTCTGTGAAGGTGTTCAGAGTGGCTTGTAGGTCTTCTTCTGAATGTGCACAGATGACATTGTCATCAGCATACTGGAGTTCTATAACAGACTGCAGGAAGAGCATTTTGGTTTTCTCCATGTTCAATGACAGGCCGAGCTTCTTGTATGCTTCTGTGAAGGTGTTCAGAGTGGCTTGTAGGTCTTCTTCTGAATGTGCACAGATGACATTGTCATCAGCATACTGGAGTTCTATAACAGACTGCAGGAAGAGCATTTTGGTTTTCTCGATGTTCAATGACAGGCCGAGCTTCTTGTATGCTTCTGTGAAGGTGTTCAGAGTGGCTTGTAGGTCTTCTTCTGAATGTGCACAGATGACGTTGTCATCAGCATACTGGAGTTCTATAACAGACTGCAGGAAGAGCATTTTGGTTTTCTCGATGTTCAATGACAGGCCGAGCTTCTTGTATGCTTCTGTGAAGGTGTTCAGAGTGGCTTGTAGGTCTTCTTCTGAATGTGCACAGATGACATTGTCATCAGCATACTGGAGTTCTATAACAGACTGCAGGAAGAGCATTTTGGTTTTCTCGATGTTCAATGACAGGCCGAGCTTCTTGTATGCTTCTGTGAAGGTGTTCAGAGTGGCTTGTAGGTCTTCTTCTGAATGTGCACAGATGACATTGTCATCAGCATACTGGAGTTCTATAACAGACTGCAGGAAGAGCATTTTGGTTTTCTCGATGTTCAATGACAGGCCGAGCTTCTTGTATGCTTCTGTGAAGGTGTTCAGAGTGGCTTGTAGGTCTTCTTCTGAATGTGCACAGATGACATTGTCATCAGCATACTGGAGTTCTATAACAGACTGCAGGAAGAGCATTTTGGTTTTCTCGATGTTCAATGACAGGCCGAGCTTCTTGTATGCTTCTGTGAAGGTGTTCAGAGTGGCTTGTAGGTCTTCTTCTGAATGTGCACAGATGACATTGTCATCAGCATACTGGAGTTCTATAACAGACTGCAGGAAGAGCATTTTGGTTTTCTCGATGTTCAATGACAGGCCGAGCTTCTTGTATGCTTCTGTGAAGGTGTTCAGAGTGGCTTGTAGGTCTTCTTCTGAATGTGCACAGATGACATTGTCATCAGCATACTGGAGTTCTATAACAGACTGCAGGAAGAGCATTTTGGTTTTCTCGATGTTCAATGACAGGCCGAGCTTCTTGTATGCTTCTGTGAAGGTGTTCAGAGTGGCTTGTAGGTCTTCTTCTGAATGTGCACAGATGACATTGTCATCAGCATACTGGAGTTCTATAACAGACTGCAGGAAGAGCATTTTGGTTTTCTCGATGTTCAATGACAGGCCGAGCTTCTTGTATGCTTCTGTGAAGGTGTTCAGAGTGGCTTGTAGGTCTTCTTCTGAATGTGCACAGATGACATTGTCATCAGCATACTGGAGTTCTATAACAGACTGCAGGAAGAGCATTTTGGTTTTCTCCATGTTCAATGACAGGCCGAGCTTCTTGTATGCTTCTGTGAAGGTGTTTAGAGTGGCTTGTAGGTCTTCTTCTGAATGCGCACAACTGTGTAACAGGAACATCACGTCTCTAGAAACATGCTGACTTGGGAACTGAAATGTTCTAGCGAAGAGGGAAGTTCTAAGTGACACAAATGCCCATCTCTGATAGATGCACTTCTCCGCTGCTTTAATGTGCCCCAGTTGGCAGAGCTGGAAATATTCTGTTCCAGAAGCAAAGTGCAGTGAGAGAGAGAGAGAGAGAGAGAGAGAGAGAGAGAGAGGCTGCAGCTGTTGCCACAACAGAATAGGTTTGTCGGAGGAAAAACTACTTGACTCTGCTTTTTTGTAAAATAGATGTTATTATTGCTATTTTCACATTCATTAGGGGAGTGTTTGTGGTTACAGTCAGAACTGTGTTATATCGAATTGCATTCCATGACGACTGTGCTAAAACAGGACGTGCCCTTTGTGCCCAGCGGGACACCGGGGTGCCTCGGCTGAGAGGCCCTATGGATTTTCCTAAACAAAGTCTTTAGAAACTTGGAAAGTTTAACAAAGTTCTTTATTATTGCTTAGATCTTCAACAAAACACACAAATTCTTCTTAACTTGCCCACAAAGGACAGGCAGCTTCCTTGGTGAACTATTTCTTTCTTTTGCAAGGAAAACCCTCCGACCCCTTCCTGGGCAATCTGTCTTTAGGCTGGCTGGTGTGGGGCCTTACTCCCGGTTCCAATTTGCTTTTTGGGTACCCAAGTAAACCTTATTGGTCAAAACGTTAGAGATTTTCCATCTGTAAAACTGTTTTCTTCAGAAGCTTTAGGGCTGTCTTCCCCAGAGGCTTGTAGAGCTGTGAGGCTGGAAGTTCCCCAGCCAGAGCTTTGAGAACTCTCTTCCCCAGAAGCTTTGGGACTATTTTCCCCCGGAGCTTTGTAAGAAACAGAGCTTCTCTACAGGTGGGAAAAGCTCTCACGTCCTGTAACTGAGCTTCCAAACTGTAAGACTGAACTAAGCATTTTGTATTTTGTATTGTATTTTGTGAATTGTTAGGCATCGAATTGTGCCTTTTGTAAGCCGCCCTGAGTCCCCGCTAGGGGGTTGAGAAGGGCGGGGTAGAAGCATTCCAAATAAATAAATAAATAAATAAATAAGCGGCATGAGCTTCCGCTGTCAGCCCTTGCTTCTGCCAACCTAGCAGTTTGAAAACATGCAAATATGAGTACATCAGTAGGTACCGCTCCAGGAGGAAGGTAACAGCGCTCCATGCAGTCATGCCAGTGGCCACATGACCTTGGAGGTGTCCATGGACAACGCTGGCTCTTCACCTTAGAAATGGAGATGAGCACCACACTCCAGAGTCAGACAAGACTGGACTTAATGTCAGGGGACAACCTTTATCTTTATATTGTGTAAGGAAGCGCGGGTAAGAAAATAATACATAAAATAATGTATAAATATTGAAATTAATATGGCATGCCTACTTTGCGGATTTTCACTTATCGCGAGTGGTCCTGGAATGGAACGCTTGTGAGGGCAGGGGCGGCTCAACCCCTTACGCAAAGTAAGCATTCGCGGTAGAGTTGATGTTGCCCAGGGGCGCTCTTGAGGCGCTCTTGGGGGAAAATAGACCTTGACATATGCGAGTTGTAGTTACTGGGATGTATAGTTCACCTACAATCAAAGAGCATTCTGAACTCCACCAATGATGGAATTGAACCAAATATGGCACACATAACTCCCACGACAAACAGAAATATATATATCAGTGATTGGTTGGGGGGGGGGTGCTAAAATACTGTTTGCTTATATTAAAGTATATAAATATCCAATCTACACACATAATAAAAGTGAAAATGTGTACAAGGGTTGAATGAAAAGTAATGCCTTCACCTTCATAACTCCTCAACAGATGACAGTACTGGTGTGCGCAAGGGCGGCTCAAGCCATTACGCAAAGTAAGCATTTGCAGTATAGTTGATTTTGCCCAGGGGTGCTCTTGAGGCGCTCTTGGGGGGAAATAGACCTTGACATATGCGAGTTGTAGTTACTGGGATGTATAGTTCACCTACAATCAAAGAGCATTCTGAACTCCACCAATGATGGAACTGAACCAATATATGGCACACAGAACTCCCACGATGAACAGAAAATATATATATCAGTGATTGGTGGAGGGGGGGGAATACTGTTGAAAATTACCTGAGTGAGGGACACTGTATAGTCCTCACTTGCCTCATTCCCAACAGACCTCACAACCTCTCAGGATGCCTGCCATAGATGTGAGCGAAACGTCAGGAGAGAATGCTTCTGGAACATGGCCATGCAGCCCGGAAAACTCACAGCAACCATATAAATAAATCTCCAGCATATACCAAGTACAACAACAGTTCTTATGTTTACACTCAGAGCTTTGCTGTCCTCCCATAGGAAGGGGAATAAAGCAAAGACAGCACATCCCAAGCAACGTTTAATCCACTGGAAGTGACTGTCGACAAGCGAGAAAAGGAGGATCGAGTAAATGGTGAGTTGAGAGACGCATGAGCTGGTTTTCAAGCCCAGCGATAAATCCTGCCTCAAGCAGGAGCTCAGTGTGGAATGAGAAAAGTGAGCCCTAATTTGCCAAGAAGCAAGCACCCAACTTTACAGAGCGGTCAGTGACCTGGAGCCGGAGCAACGGTTCGGGGGGATAGATGTCCAAGGCAAGTGATGGCGGCGTCCAAGCAGAGGCCGCTTCAGCCACGAGAAACCCAGGTGTTTTGCGGGGAAGAAGGGCTCTTACGTAACCAGACTTCGAAAACAGACGACTGTCAGCTCAGAAGGCAGCAGCTGCCACGGCCTCCAGCCCCGGCTCCTTTGGGAGGGAAGGCTTTGCCAGGAGCAAAGGGACACGCCGCACACGACAACTGACAGCATGCATCAATGCGGGTTCGTCAGCATTGCTTTTGGCCATCGATCCTCTGGACAGCATCAGAACACAAGCTGGACCGTCATGCTAGTCCCTGACAAAGAAACTGACGGGCAGCCCTAGCCTAGAGGGATGGAAAGGGAATGGGGAGGTTGATCTTGCAGAAACAAGCAACTTTGGATAATAGCATAATAATAACAATAATAACAATAATAATATCGTGCAGACAGACTACAAGCAAAGGCACAACACCGATGCTCAGATGATGCATTGGAACTTGTGCCACAAACACCATCAAAGCAAGAATTGAAAAGTCGACGACAGATCCCAAGTGTAGACTCTGCAAAGAAGCACATCCTCAGCTGCTGCAAGAAGATCGCACAGACAGACTCCAAGCAGAGGCACAACACCATTGCTCAGATGATCCATTGGAACTTGTGCCACAAACACCATCAAAGCAAGAATTGAAAAGTCAACAACAGATCCCAAGTGTAGACTCTGCAAAGAAGCAGCACATCCTCAGCTGCTGCAAGAAGATCGCGCAGACAGACTACAAAGCAGAGGCACAACACCGTTGCCCAGATGATTCATTGGAACTTGGGCACAAACACCATCAAAGAAAGAATTGAAAAGTCAACGGCAGATCCCAAGTGTAGACTCTGCAAAGAAGCAGCCACAGCCTCAGCTGCTGCAAGAAGATCCCGCAGACAGACTACAAGCAGAGGCACAACACCCTTGCTCAGATGATCCATTGGAACTTGTGGCACAAACACCATCAAAGCAAGAACTGAAAAGTCGATAACAGATTCCAAGTGTCGACTCTGCAAAGAAGCAGCACATCCTCAGCTGCTGCACGAAGATCCCGCAGACAGACTCCAAGCAGAGGCACAACACCGTTGCCCAGATGATTCATTGGAACTTGGGCACAAACACCATCAAAGCAAGAATTGAAAAGCCGACGACAGATCCCAAGTGTAGACTCTGCAAAGAAGCAGCACATCCTCAGCTGCTGCAAGAAGATCACGCAGACAGACTCCAAGCAGAGGCACAACACCGTTGCCCAGATGATTCATTGGAACTTGGGCACAAACACCATCAAAGCAAGAATTGAAAAGTCGACGACAGATTCCAAGTGTAGACTCTGCAAAGAAGCAGCACATCCTCAGCTGCTGTAAGAAGATCCCGCAGACAGACTCCAAGCAGAGGCACAACACCCTTGCTCAGATGATCCATTGGAACTTGTGCCACAAACACCATCAAAGCAAGAACTGAAAAGTCGATGACAGATTCCAAGTGTCGACTCTGCAAAGAAGCAGCACATCCTCAGCTGCTGCAAGAAGATCGCACAGACAGACTCCAAGCAGAGGCACAACACCCTTGCTCAAATGATGCATTGAAACGTGTGCCACAAAGACCATCAAAGCAAGAATTGAAAAGAATTGACACATCTCCACCCAGAGGTTTTCAGCATCTTCCTCCTTTAAAATGCTCCAAATCTGCTGAAAAGGACTACAGAGACACTCGCTGGAATATCTCAGCAAGCGAGCATCCAAAAGTGGCAGGCGCAAACCCAGAACCTCAACCAGTGGCTGATACCAAATGAGAGACTCCCCGCTGGGCACACAGAGGACTGGGCGACTTGGAAGGCGCTGGATAGACTGCGCTCTGGCACCACGAGATGCAGAGCCAACCTCAAGAAATGGGGCCACAAAGTGGAGTCCACGACATGTGAGTGCGGAGAGGAGCCAACCACTGACCACCTGCTGCAATGCAACCTGAGCCCTGCCACATGATGCACGATGGAGGACCTCCTTCAAGCAACACCAGATACTGGTCAAAGGACATTTAATCAACTTCCAAGCTTGCAAACTTTGTGTTTTGTCTTCTGTCTGTTTGTTTGTTTTGTTAAAAATGTAATACAACTGTTTGGTTTTCTCCTGACATGATAAATAAATAAATAAATCTGCCGAAAAGGGCATCCACGCTGCAATGGCTTCAGCATCTGGCCCACCAAGGGCATGGCAGATTTATTTCAGATATAAAATCAATGAATGTTCGTTCTAAGACTCTGGAAAGTAATTATCTTGTGGTTGTTGTGATCTCCTTATCTGCCCTGTTGCAACCTGTCTCTCCCAAAAGGTGACCCGTTGGCCTTTGGAAGGAGGGGACAATGAGTCTGGGGGAGACGGAATGACAGGGAGCAACATCCTTCCGTTGAATCAGCCTCAAGGTTCAGCTCTTTGGATTGAAAGTCAATTAAAGAGCTAAAATAAACCAGTAGGATGAAGGCAGGTGGCGCAAGCAAGCCCCATGCGCTAATAGAGGTCCGGTGTGATGGACAGAGCTAACAAGGTTTGACTCTCTGCACAACAAACACCCGCATCGTGCACGCAGGGACAGGACCTGGTAAAGGAATGGCATTTTGAGTTGCCGTGGCTCACAGTCTCGATAAGCAGAGAGCCGGATCTATCGCAGCCAGTGCTCGCAAGAGGCATTCAGAGCAGTTAAGTCAAGCAAGCAGAAGAGCAGCAGTCATCCGCAGGGGTGCGAAAATATGTCTTCATTTCATAACCTTCCTCCAAATCTCAGTGGGATTGGCTTGCTATATTTGTTCCATCTTAGTTGTGAAACGGACAGCCGAGAGCAGAGAGGACAGCATGGAAATTTGTTCATGGTTTCACATTTTTGTACACCTATTCCCTTTGGTTAATGCCTATCTCTTGGCTTTGGCCGGGATTCCTTTCTTCATGTATACCACTGGTTCTCAACCTGGGGGTCAGGACCCCCAGGGGGGTCATGAGGGGGTGTCAGAGGGGTCGCCAAAGATAATCAGAAAACACAGTGTTTTCTGTTGGTCATGGGGGTCCTGCATGGGAAGTTTGGGCCAATTCTATCGTTGGTGGGGTTCAGAATGCTCTTTGATTGTAGGTGAACTATAAATCCCAGCAACTACAACTCCCAAATGTCAATGTTTATTTTGCCCAAACTCTACCGGTGTTCACATTCAGGCATATTGAGTATTCATACCAAGTGTGGTCCAGGTCTATCGAGGTTTGAGTTCCCAGTGCTCTCTAGATGTAGGTGAACTACAACTCCAAAACTCAAGGTCAATGCCCATCAAACCCTTCCAATATTTTCTGTTGATAATGGGAGTTCTGTGTGCCAAGTTTGGTTCAATTGTATCATTGGTGAAGCTCAGAATGCTCTTTGATTGTAGGTGAACGATAAATAAAATCAACTACAACTCCCAAATGACATAATCAATCCCTCGCCCAATCCTAGTAGTAATCAAATTTTGATGTTTTGGGTGCCAAATTTGGTCCAGTGAATGAAAATACATCCTGCATATTGGATATTTACATTACAGTTCATAACAGTAGCAAAATGACAGTGATGAAGCAGCAACGAAAATAATGTTATGTTTGGGGGTCAACACAACATGGGAAAGTGTATTAAGGGGTCACGGCATTAGGAAGGTTGAGAAACACTGATGTATACATTCAAAAGAAGAAAAACCCATTGTCAGACCCAGATGCCTTAAAGAGCCCGACACAGGAGTATGTCCAAAACTATTAAAGCAAAGTAAACAGGACTCAGAGACACTTGCTTCAGTGTCTCTGGTCAAAACTTAAAGTTTGTTGCAATTTCTAGCTTGAAAAACAAACTCAGAAAGTAATCTGGATTAAACTGGAAAATAATCCAGATTAAACAAGAGTTCTTCCAAAACACACCAAAATCACACAGCTCAAAGAAAACAAACAAACAAAGAGCCGTGAAGAGAAGCTGTCATTCAGTAGCAGTCCAAAGTTGAAGAAATCCCAGTTGAAGGTTCCAAAGACCACAAGGCAGCGTCGTCGTCAAAAACAGTCCAAAGTCAAGGAGAAGGGAAATCCGCACTTACGAGAATCCAAGATGGTCGATACACGAAGCAAAACAGCAACCTGCAGATCCAGGACCCAAGCCCAACACGAAAGCGGCAGCGACAAGACCCAAGGCACGAAACCAACACTTTGCCTACTGCAAAGTTCTATCATTCCAGTGCCTTCATTTATCTTACAGCTCATCATCCAATGATGAGCTGCCCCCCCCAACCCCATCCTCATCACTCTCAGCTGGTTTAGCTTCCACAGCTTCCATAGCTTCCTGAGCACCAACGCCCATCCCTCCAACTCTTCCACCTCTTGTCAAGAATTAGGTCTCCCCATGGTTCCACAATATCACCAGATTGCCAATCCCCGCCACCAGAAAACCCCCCAAAAGTGTCACTGGACGTTGGTTGAGATGCTGGTTGAGTACACACATTCTGAACCTCCTGAACCTTGGTCCAATCCAGTGCTTTCTCCTCATCCCCATCACTCCCAGACCCATCATTCCCAGTAAAACCCATGAAATCCTCTCCCTCTGTGGGAGCAGTAAGTATGTCCCAGATCTTCTTTCTCTGACGCTCCTTGTCTGACTCCTGCTCTTGAGTAATCCTCTTAGTCTATTCCCATCTGCATCTCCTTCCTCCTCCTCACTCATTTCACTCTCGGAGAAACCCTCAAAGGACTCTTCATCAGTGGGTGACATAAGTATCTCCCAAATCCTCTTCCTTTGCTGTTCCACATCTAACACTTGGGCACCTCGTTCCCCTCCTCTACCACTCCTACTACCAATTGCAGCATTGCCAACAGACTCTACTACAACACCCATCCCATGTGATTTTTGCCCAGTTGTCGCAAAACTATGGGATTATTATTATTATTGTTATTATTATTATTATTATTATTATTACACTTTATTTAAATTTCACCATTCTCCCCTCGGGGACTCTGATTGGATTACATCATTTACATACATAGGCAAACATTCAATGCCTTTATGATCATATACAATGAGACAGACAAACACAAACAAAGGCAGAGGCTTCTCCATTCTTTTCTGGCTTCTGGAGGTGGTGCTCATCTCTGGCTCTTGGGGAGGTGATTTCTCCACATTCAGTCCAAGGAGTCTGCGTTGCCACCTCCTGGTTGTGTGGACGGCATGAACCGTGGCCGGGAGAACCTTTGCCCAACTAAAACTCGTGCGCCAACTGCGACCATACCTCAACCATACCTCAAGAAGTCTGACTTGACCATGGTGGTCCATGCCTTAATTACCTCTAGACTGGATTATTGCAATGCACTCTATGTAGGGCTACCCTTGAAGACGGCTCAGAAATTACAACTTTCTCTCTGAGTGATACAACGATTGTACTGAATCAATCTGTCAACCTTTTGCTTGTGAAACTCGGTGGTTGCTGTCACAGGATGTCCAACTCTTTGTTTGTCACGCAAGTCAGATGTTCCCACCTCAACATCTTTAGACTTACTTGCCCAACGATGCACAGAACTCACATCAACACAATCCCCATAAACAGCTTGCATTCTCTGATGAATCTCCTTTGTGGTGACACCTTCTGCTCTCAAGAATTCAATGACTGCACATTGCTAGAGTCGCATTGACCGACCATCTGTGCAGGGTTCCATACTTTGCATTTTAACAACACAACAGTTCAATGCTAAGGCTTCCTGCCAAAATGGAACTGTAGAGGACAGTCTACTGAACAAGCCAGTACCTGCTGCATATGTTGCTTAAGTTGCATTGACTGACTGTCTGCGCAAGGTTACATACTTCACACTGTAACAACACAACCGTTCAATGCTAAGGCTTCCCGCCAAAATGGAACTGTAGAGGAGGGTCTACTGAACAAGCCAGTACCTGCTGCATACGTTGCTTAAGTTGCATTGACCGACTGTCTGAGCAGGGTTCCATACTTTGCACTTTCACAACACAACCATTCAATGCTAAGGCTTCCTGCCAAGATGGATCTCTAGAGGAGGGTCTACTGAACAAGCCAGTACCTGCCATATACCAGTACTGCCATCTGTTGAGGAGTTACAAAGGTCCAGTCAATGCTAAGTCTTCCTGCCAAAATGGAACTGTAGAGGAGAGTCTACCGAACAAGCCAGTACCTGCCGCATAAGTTGCTTCAGTTGCACTGACCGACTGTGCAGGGGTCCATAGTTTACACTTTCACAACACAACTGTTCAATGCTAAGGCTTCCTGCCAAAATGGAACTGTAGAGGAGAGTCTACTGAACACGCCAGTACCTGCTGTATACCAGCACTGCCCTCTGTTGAGGAGTTACTAAGGTGGAGGCATTCCTTCGCACTTTAACAACACAACTGTTCAATGCTAAGGCTTCCTCCCAAAATGGAACTGTAGAGGAGAGTCTACTGAACAAGCCAGTACCTGCCGCATACCAGTACTGCCATCTGTTGAGGAATTATGAAGGTGGAGGCATTACTTTTTCTGCTAAGGCTTCCCACCAAAATGGGACTGTAGAGGAGAGTCTACTGAACAAGCCAGTACCTGTTATATACCAGCACTGCCATCTATTGAGGAATTACAAAGGTGGAGGCATTACTTTTCACTTTAACAACACAACGTTCAATGCCAAGGCTTCCTGCCAAAATGAAACTGTAGAGGAGAGTCTACTGAACAAGCCAGTACCTGCCACATACCAGTACTGCCATCTGTTGAGGAGTTACGAAGGTGGAGGCATTACTTTTTCTGCTAAGGGTTTCCTGCCAATATGGAACTGTACAGGAGAGTCTACTGAACATGCCAGTACCTGCCATATACCAGCACTGCCATCTATTGAGGAATTACAAAGGTGGAGGCATTACTTTTCACTTTAACAACACAACCGTTCAATGCCAAGGCTTCCTGCCACAATGGAACTGTAGAGGAGAGTCTACTGAACAAGCCAGTACCTGCCGCATACCAGTACTGCCATCTGTTGAGGAATTATGAAGGTGGAGGCATTACTTTTTCTGCTAAGGCTTCCTGCCAATATGGAACTGTAGAGGAGAGTCTACTGAACAAGCCAGTACCTGCCGCATACCAGTACTGCCATCTGTTGAGGAGTTACGAAGGTGGAGGCATTACTTTTTCTGCTAAGGCTTCCTGCCAAAATGGAACTGTAGAGGAGAGTCTACTGAACAAGCCAGTACCTGCCGCATACCAGTACTGCCATCTGTTGAGAAGTTACGAAGGTGGAGGCATTACTTTTTCTGCTAAGGCTTCCTGCCAAAATGGAACTGTAGAGGAGAGTCTACCAAACAAGCCAGTACCTGCTGCATACTAGCACTGCCATCTGTTGAGGAATTACAAAGGTGGAGGCATTACTTTCCATTCAACCCTCGTATGTCTTGATTTGACTTTTTGGAGTTGCCAAGCGTGCCAGGCTTCTGAACCCACAATTTTGCGATAGCTGAAATCACTCAACATACTGGAGCTTCACCTGAGAGTCGTTGAGGCTCATTGGATCTTATTGGGATGTCTTAAACATGTTTGGGGCATGGCATACCTTCACACGTTTCACAGATGAAAGATGTGAAGAAATTCCCAGAGCCTCCAATTCTTACGGCCTGCTGAGAAATGACAATTTGATTTCAAAGCGGGATACTAGCACCACAGTCGGTAGGAGCGCCTGGCTGTCAACCAGAACGTCTCCAGTTCAAAACTGGGATGAACTCATGAGAAGCTCCTTGGCGAGCGCCTCCCCACCTCGCTCCTGCTGTCCTCCCACCTGCAATATGGGCATCGCCATTTTTGGCACAGCCACAGACACACGAGGTGGCAGCTGCAGGAATTGGACCGCTCCCAAGAAACTTCAAATATGTCATCTTAAGAATTCTCCGTTGGGGGACGAGGAATAATTGTATATTACTGATACATCAACATTATGCGAAATTGCTGATTCCCCAACATGTCCAAATTTGGATTTGTAGTTGCTGGGATTTATAGTTCACCTATTTATTTATTTATTTACTTTGTTTATATACCGCTGTTCTCAGCGGTTCACAACACACAAGAACAGCAAAATTCAATGCACCAATATAAAAAACAGTTAACAACCTAATCTAATACACAATTAGTACACAATTACTATAATAACCATTCACTAGTGTCTCATCACTAAAAAACATGATCCAGATTCGTCATCCATTGTTCCATTCCTATGTCGTTACCATTCATTGCACTAATTACTCAAACGCCTGCACAAACAACCAGGTCTTCACCTTTTTGCGGAATACCATTAGAGATGGTGCTAGTCTAATGTCCGTAGGAAGGGCGTTCCACAGCCGAGGAGCCACCACCGAGAAGGCCCTATCTCTCGTCCCCGCCAGCCGAGCTTGAGAAGCAGGCAGGATCGAGAGCAGGGCCTCCCCGGAAGATCTCAAAGTCCTGGTGGGTTCATAGGCAGAGATGCGGTCAGATAGGTAGCTTGGGCCGGAACCGTTTAGGGCTTTAAAGGCCAACGCCAGCACTTTGAATTGAGCCCGGTAGCAGATCGGTAGCCAGTGGAGTTGGCGCAACAGGGGGGTTGTATGCTCCCTGCGCTCCGCTCCTGTTAACATCATGGCTGCCGAGCGTTGGACTAGTTGGAGCTTCCGAGCTGTCTTCAAAGGCAGCCCCACGTAGAGAGCGTTGCAGTAATCTAAACGGGATGTAACCAGAGCGTGGACTACTGTGGCCAAGTCAGACTTCCCAAGGTACGGGCGCAGCTGGCGCACAAGCTTTAGCTGTGCAAAAGCTCCCCTGGTCACCACCAAAACCTGGGTTTCCAGGCTCAGCGATGAATCCAGGATTGCTCCCAAGCTGCGAACCTGCGTCATCAGGGGGAGTGGAACCCCATTCAACACAGGCTGTCACCCTATGCCCTCTTCGGCCTTTCCGAACCATCTTCAAAAGCATTACATGGACTCAAACAATGATGGATCTGGACCAAACTTGACACGAATACTCAATATGCCCAAATGTGAACACTGGTGGAGTTTAGGGGAAATAGACGTTGACATTTGGGAGTTGTAGTTGCTGGGATTTATAGTTCACCTACAATCAAAGGGCATTCTGAACTCCACCAAGGATGGATTTGTACCAATTTTGGCACATAGAACTCCTACAATCAACAAAAATACTGGAAGGGTTTGGTGGGCATTGACCTTAAGTTTGGGAGTTGTAGTTCACCTACATCCTGAGAGCACTGTGGACTCAATGATGGATCTGGACCAAACTTGACACGAATACTCAATATGCCCAAATGTGAACACTGGTGGAGTTTAGGGGAAATAGACGTTGACATTTGGGAGTTGTAGTTGCTGGGATTTATAGTTCACCTACAATCAAAGGGCAATCTGAACTCCACCAAGGATGGATTTGTACCAATTTTGGCACATAGAACTCCTACAATCAACGAAAAAAATACTGGAAGGGTTTGGTGGGCATTGACCTTAAGTTTGGGAGTTGTAGTTCACCTACATCCAGAGAGCACTGTGGACTCAAGTAATGATGGACCAAACTTGACACGAATACTCAATATGCCCAAATGTGAACACTGGTGGAGTTTGGGGAAAATAGACCTTGACATTTGGGAGTTGTAGTTGCTGGGATTTATAGTTCACCTACAATAAAAGAGCATTCTGAACTCCACCAATGATGGAATTGATCCAAACTTGGCACACAGAACTCCCATGACCAACAGAACACTGGAAGGGTTTGGTGGGCATTGACCTTGAGTTTTGGAGTTATAGTTCACCTACATCCAGAGAGTATTGTGGACTCAATGATGGACCAAACTTGACATGAATACTCAATATGCCCAAATGTGAACACAGGTGGAGTTTAAGAGAAATAGGCCTTGACACTTGGGATTTGTAGTTGCTGGAATTTATAGTTCATTTACAATTACTTTTGTTGCTACTTCACAATTGTCATTTTGCTCCTGATATGAATCATAATGTAAATATCGGATATGCAGGATGTATTATCATTCACTGGACCATATTTGGCACAAATGCCCAATATGCCTAAATTTGAATACTGGTGGGGTTGGAAGGAGGGGTTGGTTTTGTCATTTGGGAGTTGTGTTTGCTGGGATTTATAGTTCACCTACAATCAAAGAGCATTCTGAACTCCACCAATGGAATTGAACCAAACTTGCACACAGAACTCCCATGACCAACAGAAAATACTGGAAGGGTTTGGTGGGCATTGACCTTGAGTTTGGGAGTTGTAGTTCACCTACATCCAGAGAGCACTGTGGACTCAAACAATGATGGATCTGGACCAAACTTGACACAAATACTATGCCCAAATGTGAACACTGGTGGAGTTTGGGGGAAATAGACCTTGATATTTGGGAATTGTAATTGCTGGGATTTATAGTTCACCGACAATCAAAGAGCATTCTGAACTCCACCAATGATGGAATTGAACCAAATTGACACACAGAACTCCCATGACCAAGAGAAAATACTGGAAGGGTTTGATGGGCATTGACCTTGAGTTTTGGAGTTGTAGTTCACCTACATCCAGAGAGCACTGTGGACTCAAACAATGATGGATCTGGACCAAACTTGGAACAAATACTCAATATGCCCAAATGCGAACACTGGTGGAGTTTGGGGAAAATAGACCTTGACATTTGGGAGTTGTAGTTGCTGGGATTTATAGTTCACCTACAATCAAAGGGCATTCTGAACTCCCTCAATGATGGAATTGAACCAAAAGCACATGACCAACAGAAAACACCAGAGGGGTTTGATTGGCATTGACCTTGAGTTTGTGAGTTGTAGTTCACCTACATCTAGAGAGCACTGTGGACTCAAACAATGATGGATCTGGACCAAACTTGGCATGAATATTCTATATGCCCAAATGTGAATTCAGATGGAGTTTAGGGGAAATAGATCCTGACATTTGGGAGTTGTAGTTACTGGGATTTATAGTTCACCTACAATCAAAGAGCATTCTGAACCCCACCAATGGAATTGAACCAAACTTGGCATATACAATCAACGAAAAAAATACTGGAAGGGTTTGGTGGGCATTGACCTTAAGTTTGGGAGTTGTAGTTTACCTACATCCAGAGAGTATTGTGGACTCAATGATGGACCAAACTTGACATGAATACTCAATATGCCCAAATGTGAACACAGGTGGAGTTTAAGAGAAATAGGCCTTGACACTTGGGATTTGTAGTTGCTGGAATTTATAGTTCATTTACAATTACTTTTGTTGCTACTTCACAATTGTCATTTTGCTCCTGATATGAATCATAATGTAAATATCGGATATGCAGGATGTATTATCATTCACTGGACCATATTTGGCACAAATGCCCAATATGCCTAAATTTGAATACTCCTTCACTCAAAAAATGGATGTTGTCATTTGGGAGTTGTAGTTGCTGGGATTTATAGTTCACCTACAATCAAAGAGCATTCTGAACTCCACCAATGATGGCACACAGAACTCCCATGACCAAGAGAAAATACTGGAAGGGTTTGGTCATTGACCTTGAGTTTTGGAGTTGTAGTTCACCTACATCCAGAGAGCACTGTGGACTCAAACAATGATGGATCTGGACCAAACTTGGCACAAATACTCAATATGCCCAAATGTGCACAGGTGGAGTTTGGGGAAAATAGACCTTGACATTTGGGAGTTGTAGTTGCTGGGATTTATAGTTCACCTACAATCAAAGAGCATTCTGAACTCCACCAACGATGGAATTGAACCAAACTTGGCACACAGAACTCCCATGACCAACAGAAAATACTGGAAAGGTTTGGTGGGTATTGACCTTGAGTTTGGGAGTTATAGTT